>CAUYLG010047953.1:0-25388 GCA_963573385.1 Cacajao melanocephalus | reverse complement strand
AGCCAAATCAAGAATGGACTGCCATTCACAATTGCTACAAAGAGAATAAAATACCTAGGAATACAACTAACAAGGAACATAAAGGACCTCTTCAAGGAGAACTACAAACCACTGCTCAACGAAATAAGAGAGGATACAAACAGATGGAGAAACATTCTTCCATGTTCATGGTTACGAAGAATCAATATCGTGAAAATGGCCATACTGCCCAAAGTAATTTACAGATTCAATGCTATTCCCAACAAGCTACCAATGACCTTCTTCACAGAACTGGAAAAAACCACCTTAAACTTCATATGGAACCAAAAGAGAGCCCGCATAGCCAAATCAATTCTAAGCAAAAAGAACAAAGCTGGGGGCATCACACGACTGGACTTCAAACTATACTACAAGGCTATAGTAATCAAAACAGCATGGTACTGGTACCAAAACAGAGATGTGGACCAATGGAACAGAACAGAGGCCTCGGAGGCAACACAACATATCTACAACCATCTGATCTTTGACAAACCTGACAGAAACAAGCAATGGGGAAACGATTCCCTGTTTAATAAATGGTGTTGGGAAAACTGGTTAGCCATGTGCAGAAAGCAGAAACTGGACCCCTTCCTGACACCTTACACTAAAATTAACTCCACATGGATTAAAGACTTAAACATAAGACCTAACATCATAAAAACCCTAGAAGAAAATCTAGGCAAAACCATTCAGGACATAGGCATAGGCAAGGACTTCATGACCAAAACACCAAAAGCATTGGCAACGAGGATCACATTTTTAATCAAGACTTCTATTATGGTCTGAATTGTGTCCTTGCAAAATTCATAAGTTGAAGTCCTAACTTCCAGTACCTCAGAATGTTAATTGTATTTGGAGTTAGGGTCTTTACAGACGTAATTAAGTTAAAAGAGGGTCATATGGGTGGCCCCTAATACAAAAGGACTGGTGTCATTGTAAGAAGAGATTAGGACATAGACACACACAGAGAGACCACCATATGAGGATACAGGGAGAAGACTCCATCTATAAGCCAAGGAGAGATGCTTGAGGAGAAACTAACCCTGGCCACACCTTGATCTCAGACTTCTAGCCTCCAAAACTATGAGAAAATACACTTCTGTTGTTTAAGACCCCAGTCTTTATTTTGGCAGCCAGAGTAAACTAAGGCCACTCCTCTACTGTTAGGAAGCCTAAGAATCACAGGGCATCTGGTTAAAATGCAGATTCATGAGCTCATTCTCAGATGTTATTTAGGAAGCCTGAGATGCCACCAATTCTGCTTGCTCAAGAAACTCTGCAGAGGATTCAAAGGATGTGGTCCCTGGGCCACACTTTGAGAAACCAGAACTAGGTTATTGGACTTAGACTCGAATCTACTGGGTTTGAGACACGATGCTGGGCTTATTTACTCTGGGACCTTGGCCAAGTGAGGTGCTTTTTGGGCTTCAATTTCTTCCCCTATGGAATGGGGTTGATACTGCCTTTCATGCCCCACTCACAGGGCTGCCGATGAACATGTACATATGTGAAGGAAAAGACTTTGGATTCCTCTCAAGGGTCCAGGAATGGTTTATTTGTCAGCTTGAGCTGCTGAGTTACCATAACAAAATACAATAGACTAAGGGGCTTAAAGAACAGCTGCCTATTTGCTGTGTCCTCACATGCTGGGGGAGAGAGAGAGAGAGAGAGAGAGAGAAATACAAACTCCCTGTCTTGTAAGGACACTAATCTTACGAAGGCCCACATTCTCAGGGCCTCCTCTAACCCTAATTACCTCCCAAAGGCCTCACCTCCTAATACCATCACATTAGTGGGTAAGACTTCAACATAGGAATTGGTGGGGGGCACTGTTCAGTCCATCCCAGATGGGAGTGATGCCAATAAGCTTGCGAGTCCAACTTAAACCCTATATTGTGACTCCCTAGATCTCTGAGACCCAAGGCCCTGCATTTCAAGTTACTGAACTGTGAAATAAACATCGAGGCCTTGTTCCTTCTTTGACACTTCTTTGAGGATTCTCACTCTTTCTGAGCAGAGGTGCTCTGTGGCCCCAGGATGAGGGACAAGCAGATGGGGGCAGGGGAGTAGCTGGGGGATAATCAGGCTTTCCTCCTGTGGACAGGCCAGGCTAGTAAAACTCTCAAAGGTACAGGGGCCTCTTTGGAACATCCCTGATCTGGCATCATGCCCTTGTAGAGGACAGTCTCAGCACAATGCTTAATCTTCAAAAAGAGCAAATCCAACAGCAAATGCATTACCAGTTAATGTGGCATTTTACTGAAGGTTTCAAGGAGAGAAAGGGAAATACATATCACAAAGCAAAATTTATTAAATGACCTCTTTCAACATCTTGGCTCTTTTCTTAAAATTTATCTTCAATGGCAGCTGCCTGAATTCTTCTCTCTCCCCTAACCCTGTCCTCCCCTCAAGATGGGGTTCAGATCAAGGCTTGGAACAGAGTAAGTTCTCAATCAGATACTGCTGCTTTCCCCGGGAAATCTAGGACTCTTGTTTTCCCACCTTGACCACTCACTCATTGCAGCAGTCTCACACCTCACAGAGATTGCAAAGCAGCATTACTGGAAGATTCTCAGTCACAGGTAATTTAGGCCAGCTTTTCATATTTCAGAGGGGAGAACTGAAGCCCAGGGGTGAGAAGGCAGTTTCCTCGTAACAAGGAGAACAGAGACATGCGGCAGAGTGAAGTAGATGTTTGGCTCCCTTTTGTCTCTGCTAAATTTTGTCTTGAATCAAGTCCTCATCCATCTGCAGATCACTATGAAGATGGTGAGCAATGCCACCTGGGCTTTCATTGTCAGTTCAGAGGCCCAAATGTGTTGATCATGGGCTGTTCATCTCTAGTGTGGAATGAGCTCTGGCCCCTCCTGATCCAGCGCTGACCAGCTTTCCATTGGTCTCCGAGTGAAATCTGGATCGGCAGGCAGGAGGGAGGAACACTGCTGAGGTGGCAGGAGAATAAAAGGGGTTTGTTCTGGTGGGAAAGTGAACTTGGCAAGAGAGTTGTGGTTTCCTGCTCCAAAGTCATTCTCAGACTGTTGGTTTCTCTCTTGGAATGGGCTGGCAGCATGGTGGGGTGGAAAAAGGCAGGGTTTTAGGAGTCTAGAAAGCAGGAATTCAAGCCAAGGTCCTGGCTTGGCTTCCACCTCTGAACATGGCCTTGGGTATAGTCCAGCCTCCGTCTGGGCCTCTTTCCTGCCTTCCTAGTGGGGAGAGTCAGACAAGCCCTGCATAGATTGGGGGTGGCAATCAATCACAGGTCCTGCTCATGTGGGCACTGGTGACCAATCTGCCAATCCATGCTCTTCTAGACTGCGATCAGGAGGCAAGATGAGGAGGGACCTAGGTCTTCCTGCCTGGAAGGCATGTGGGAAAGAAGTTGCCTGATTGGTGCGTCTGTAGTCCAACAACACTGAAATGGAATTAATATTTCAGAAATAGGCAGAGATTCTGGGGATCATCAGGGGGTGGGGGGCAGAAGCCAAGACCAGAGTGACTGTGGGAGGAGGAACTTCTGGCTCTTAGCTCTCCATCCCATTTATTTTCTTGCTTCCAGATGAGCCTCCTTGGCTCTTGGAGGAGGAGAGAAACTGTCACAGCAAGCAGCTCACTTTCTACGTGCACAGAGCTCTAGCAGCAGGCCTGCCAGGAGGCGGGAACCAGAGAGGAGGCCTCTCACAGGGTTCACAGTACTGAGCTGAGCTATGGGAAAGCATCGTTGGCCAAGCCACAGTCGCCTCCCACTCTGTAACTGGTCTCCCTGCCTCCACTCTTGCTGTGCCCTCAACCTACTCTTGGCTCAGGAACTAGAGTGATTTTATAATGCAAATCACTTTACTTCCCTGCTCAAACCCTCCATGGCTGTCCATTTGCAGGGAAAATAAAATTTACCCTTCTTATCCTGATCTCCAAGGCTTCAAGTGACCGGGCCCCACTTACCATGCTAACCTCATCTGGTCCTGTCCTTCTCTCATTCCCCGTATGCCAACCCCATGTGCTTTCTTTCCTTCTTTTCCTTCAGCAGAGGAAGCACTTGCTTTCCTGCTTGCTGAGGAAACTGTCTCCATGAGTATCATGTGACTGGCTCTTTGTTTGTTTATTGGTCTCAATTCAAATGTCATTTCCTCAGAGATACCTTCTTGAAACCAGCCAAACTGAAGTAGTTACAGGGCTATAAGTCCTGTGTGTTTGTTTACTTGCTTATTGTTCATCTTTTCCACTTGAACTTAAGCTCCCCAGGGCCAGGTCATTGTCTTTTTGAGCTTCACTATATTTCCAGTGTCTGACACTTAGCAGGCAGTCAGGGAACGCTTGGGGAAGTGAATGAATAAATGAATGAATGATGTATAGAAGTTAACCAGGGAAAGATAAAGGTGAGAGAGGCAGCCTGTTTAACCCCCAGGCAAAGTTAGCCACTCTGGTCTCTTGGTCCTCATGTTGTGATCACAACGTGTGCTGATGTACCTGCACACATGGCCACCTCTCCCAACAGACGCTAAACTCCATAAGGCCCAAGATCATTTCTGTCTTGCTCAGCACTGCCTGCTTTGTACCTCAGTGTGCCTGGCACATGGGAGGTCCTCAGCAATCTTTGTTCGTTGACTGAATGACTAAATGTGTCCTCAATCAATGGAGCATAGATGGAAGCAACATATCTGTCTTTTATAAATGGGAAAACCAAGGCTCAGGGACACCTGTACATGGTAACACCTGAGTCACGACAGAATGCAGCTCTTAGCAGCGGGACTATTTTCCTGTAAAAGATTTGAAAGTTGGCTCAGCTGAGATGTCTTTTCAAAGCTGAGTGACTAAACACATTGAAGGCCAATCCATCATTTTTGCATGAAGAAGGGAATCTTGTTATGAAGGCAAAGGGCGTACTCGATGAAATGCCATATCATCCAGGACCGGGTTAGCCTGGACAAAATACAGGAATACAGGAGCTACATTGAACCCTGGTAAACACCTGCCCTCACTAATAGGGATCCAGGCTATCTTTCCACTCTCTTAATGCCTCCTCTCTCTTTCCAGAAATCCCAGCCAGATGCCCTCATCCTGTGGAAGGTGTTCCTATCTACTTCAGATGATGGAGTCAGTAACAGGACTTTAGAGTCAAAAAGATCTGGGTATGAATCCTATATTTTCTATTACAAAACTTGCCTTTGGTCAAGTGATTCACTTCTCTGAACCTTAGTTGCCTCCTTTAAAATTTGGGAGTAATAAGAATAAGATCTATCATTCAGGACTTTTTGTAAGAATTAAGGGGGTTAATGGGAATACCTAGCAAACTGCAGCTTTCTACTCATGCTCTTCTTGGGTCTTTAGGAGTTTGCTCAGTTTGTATTCAAGTGATTGCTTATGCTCTTCAAAAACAGAACTGTTGTCATTTCATCTCTGTAGCCTCACAGAAACCCAGTACAGAGCTGAGTACAGAGCCCATGCAAGCTGCCACCCTGTAGGAGCTCTAATGCCCAGTGAGGACAGGCAAAGCTATTGCTAACAGAGGTCTTTACACTTGTGTAAAACATTTGGGTCTTTACATGTCTGCAGCTGAGGTCAAGGGCACCATTTCCAACTTAAGAGGACAAGCTTCTGTACAGGCAGGATGGGCCATGATAATTCAGTCGGGCTCTTGGCAGTTTCAGTGCATGGAGGCAACCTCAACTCTGGACTCACAGCGCTTCCCAGAAAAGAGTCACAAGTTGCGTATATGTAGTTACTGACTCTTTCCTTGCCTCAACTCCAATCAGTCATGATGGCCTAGCCTACTAGTCACCAACTTGATAACAATGGAGCTGGGCTAGGAAACCATGGATTCTATGTTTTTAGCTGCTGGAAGCTGCTGTTTCTCTTCTCTAGGAGTCAGTGACATCACACTATCCCTTTAGATTGTCTTTGCTCTCTTTCATGGATTCTTCTTCCTTTTAAATGCTCCTGTTGCCCAGACTTCTTTCCTCTGTCCTTTTCTGTTGTCCTTCCACACAGTCTGGCTGGGATAGTGCACCGTTATTTACAGGTTGGTGACTTCCCATCTTTATCTTTGGGCACTTGAATGCAAGACCCTAGGTGTTCTCATCCACTCCTGAGGCTTCATCTATCACCTATATGCAGGAGACTCAACAACTTCTTTTCAATTCACAAGTCTCTACTTCCCCCAGACCTGTACATCCGTCTACTACACACCTTCACTTGGATATCCCACAGGAACCTTATATCCCACATGTGCAAAACCGATCTCCTGGCCTCTTCCAGTGTCCCAATCTCAGTGAATCTTATATCAAGTACTCATTTGGACAAACTAAAATTGGGGTAGCATCCCTTTCCTCTCCCTCTTCCTCTTGCCACCTCCTACTCCCTGCCACTTACAACCATTGCTCTTAAAATAAAGACAAAAATACTTCGTATCGCCTAAAAAGCCTTGCATATTCTGGTTCCTGTCTATTCATTCTGTCTCGTTTCGTACCATATTCACCCTTGATCATACTCTTAAATAATAACACAATTATCTCTGTTCTTTGAACACATCATGCTTCCTTTTACCTAAGGGCCTTTACACTCAACTATTCTTCTCCCACATCTTCATCTACTTAATTCCTCCTCATCCTTCAGATTACAGATAAAGTGTAACTTCCTCAGGAAGCCCTTCTCTGATTTCAAATACCCCTTAGATGGTATACTTCTCCTTTAGAGGATGTTTTCAAAAATTAATAGACTTTATTTTACAGTTTTAGATTTATAGATAAATTGAGAAATAGAGTTCTCATGTACCTCTCCATCTCAGTTTTCTTTATTATTCACGTTACATCAGTGCAGAACACTTGTTGCAATAATGAACCAACAGTGATATGTTGTTATTAACTAAAGTTCGTAATTCATTCATATTTCCTTAGTTTTTACATAATGTTTTTGTATGCTTCAGTATACCACACTACATTTAGTTATTGTGTCTTATGCTTCTCTTGCCCTTGGCCATGACAATTTCTCAGACTCCTTGTTTTTGATGATTTTAACAGTTTTGAGGAGGACTGATCAGTTGTTTTATAGAATGTCGCTCTGTTGAGATTTTCCTGATATTTTTCTCATGATTAGACGAGTTATGTATTTTGGGAGGGGGATAACAGAAGTAAAGTGACATTTTTATCACATCATTATCAAGGCAACATACTATGTACATGATGTATGACATTGATTCTTACTGTGATCACCTGGCTAAACTAATGTCTGTCAGGTATCTTCACCTTAAAATTACCCTTCTCCCGTTGCCATACTGTACTCTTTGGAAGAAAGCCACTATGTGTAGCCCACATGTAAGGAGTGGGTGTTATGCTCCTCTTCTTGTAAGGTGGAGAAGCTACATAATTTATTAAAATTTGTATGCCTGAGAGGCTATCTTTTCTTCCCAATTAATTAATTAATTAATGCGTATTGCTATAGACTCAAGGATATTTATTTTATACTTTAGGTTACATTCTAATATTGTTTTATTTATTTTGTTGATTATATTATTCTAACTTTGGCCATTGAGAAGTCGCTTTGATATATTCCCACCATGGTAAAGATTTGTTCTTAGCACTTTTTTACTTTCTGGTGCTACAAGATACTTTAGCATTATCCTGCATATTTTTTAATCCCTAGAATAAGTCTTTTCTCTAAGGAGCTCTGGTTTCCTTTATTGGAGAATGGTATTAGAAACCAAGATCTAGGTGTCAGGTGTGCTAGCATTAAAGCACTTTTATTAGTCACAGTTTTATTTCTATCTGTGTGATTATTTAATACACATGTTTATCATTCACAAGGTGTTCCAGTAAGGTGGGGACCGTGTATGCTTTTGCTCTTGTTATGTCCCCAGAGCCAAGCACAGGCTCTGTTAAATAATGTGCATTAAAAGACTTCTACATGAAGGCCAGTTAATGTTTCATGGAAATGTCCTCCTCTAGGTTATCCAGGACAAAAACATCAGAGTAATCTAAGTCTCTGTCATCTTTCTCACTCTTCACATCAAATCACCAAGTTCTGATGATTCTATTTCGGGAATGCATTTCCTAATTTCTGCTCTAACAGTACACTGCTTCAAGCATGCATTTCCTGTTCATGGATAACCCCAATAACATCCCAAGTGGTATCGTATCCATACTTCCGGTCCAACCTATACTTCATATTGCTATAAAATTAATCTTCCTAAAGCACAGCTCTGACAAAAACACTTCCCTAATTAAAAACTCATCACAGAAATGGAAAAATATACCATATACATTAATTAGAAGGTACACTATGTGGAGTGTCAATTCTCACAAATAGATTTATGAACTTAGAGACTTTATTTATAGATTTATAGATTTAACGCAAACCTGTCATCATCATGACAGTTTTTTGGTGGAAATTAACAAGCTGGCACTAAGAGCTATATGGAAATGCAAAGGACCTGGAAACCTAGAGTCATTTTGAAAAATATGAGCATAATTACAGGCTGAAACTTAACCTAACTTCGAGCCTTGCTCTAAAGCTATATTAATAAAGACAGTGTGTTACTGGCATAAGTCCTGACCAATGTATCAGTGTGACAAATACAGATTCCAGAAATAGATCTACATTTATACAGTCATTTTATGTTTGACAAAGGTGCCAAAGCAATCTAAAGAGAAAGGGAAAGTCTTTTCAATAAGCAGCACTGGAACTGGCTATCCATGTGAATAAATGAACCTTGAACCTAACTTCACATTCACCATACACAAAATTTAATTGGGGATGGATCCAGGGACCTGTACATAAAGTAAAAGACCACAAACCTTTTAGAAAAGCATTGCTTTATCCCTTAGGCTAGTGAAATGTTTCTTAGGGTACAGAAAAAAAGATTAATACGGACAATTGATAAATTTCATAAAAATTAAAAACTTCTGCTCATCAAGAAACTCTGCTAAGAAAATGAATAGGTAAGTTACATATTGTGGAATATTATTTTAAAAAACATATTTGACAAGAGACTGGTATTCAGGATATGTAAAGATCTTCTACAATCCAATAATTAAAATGCAAATAACTGATTAAAGTGAGCAAGAATTATTGAACGAACACTTCAGAAAAGAAGATATACAGATGGTCAATAAGCACAAGAAAGATTACTCACATTATTTGTCATCTTGGAAATGCAGATTAAAATCACAATGAGACATCACTACACAGTCACCAAAATTGTTAAAAAAAGAAGGACTGACAATACCAGATGCTGTTGAGGATGTGGAGAGAGCCAAATTGTCACACATTGTTGGTAAGAATGTAAAATGGTACAATAAGTTTGGAAAAAGTCTAGCAGTGCTTCTTAAAACCCAACATCCACCTACCCTAGGCCCACTCATTCGACTTCCATATATTTACTCAAGAGCAATGAAAGTACATATTTATAAAAAGAAATCACACAAGAATGTTCATAGCTGCTGTACTAATAATAGCCTAAAACTGGAAACAAGCCAAGTGTCCATCAATGGGAGAATGATAAGCAAACTGCATAAAGGTGGATACACAAACTGGATATACGAAATGTATGAACAAACTATGGCATATTCATCCAATGAAGCACTGCTCAGCAATAAAACAGAATTGCCAACACACATAACACAATGGGTGAATCTCAAAAGCACCATGCCAAGTGAAAGAATCAAGATGCAAAAGAGTACAGTGTTCAGATTCGGATTTCTGCTTTCCCCAGATGACAATGTGAAAGAGATTAGTATTAGGCGATGTCTTTCTTTTGTGTTTTGTTTTCTCTCTACATAACAAGATCTAAGTTAATTTCTTTCCCAAATGTCTCTCCATTTATCTCAACATACTTCTATGCTGATTTGAGTTGTCTCCTTTATCATGTACTAAATATTCATATATTTGAGTCTGCTTGTAGTCATATTCTGTACACTAATCTGTCTCTTCTGTCACATCCCGTGGTAATTACTGTGACTTTAGAATACATTTTAATATCTTCTGTGGAAATCGTCTCCATGTTCATTTTTAAAATTTCTAGCTATTATTAATTATTTATATTCGAGATCAACATTTTCTTTTTAGTTTTTGAACTCTTTCTTTAATATGAAATATAGCCAACTTGTTTTTACTTCTGTGGCTTTCTTATTATGGACCAGATGCCATTAAAACAAAGAATGAGGCATGATCTATAGTCTATGCCTTTCCATGAACTATTTTGAATTAAATGCATGAAATTAATATATGATAATCTAGAATTTTAAAGTTTTGTTACATTCAGTTTGTTTGAATTGAATTTGTCCAGACTAACTTTAGAATAAACCTACCTAAGCCTCCCAAATTCCAATTGGAAATATATGTTGAATGTAGATTGATTTGGAGAAAATTGCCATTTATTTGATAATCAGGTTTCCTATATGAGAATACGTTCTCTTCATTTGTTTAAATCTTCCTAAATGACACACGATAACATTTTTATAATTTTTGTTATTTGGTGAAAATTGAAGTGGCTAATAGGGCAGTGATGTAGGAAGGCAAGGTGGGTTCACGAGTCCAGAGTTGCTCACTGTGCAGGGAGCTAGCCAGGGAATAACAAACCACAAAGATCCCTCTTCCTCTCCTCATGTGGCAACAGCCTCTCTCTGGTCTGGCCCCATTGGCTAGTGAGTGTTTCAAAAACTCCCTTTGGGGAATGGCTTAATGTTCTATATCTGCATTGTCAAATATGGTAGCCACTATTAGACAATGATGATCTGGGATGTTGATTTCTAGGTATCCCTGGGATTTGGGGGTGAAATGAAAATTCTAATTATTCATGTGAGTACTTGGGCCACCAAAGTCATGGCATCAGGAGGTTGTTAGCTGTCTTTAGCTCCAATATCCAAACACACTAATCCCATTTATGGAAAGGCCCTTTTTTAAAAATCTGTTTTGCTGGAAATAACCTCTGGCTATCTGAGTGTTCTTGGGACAATCCAAGCTTAGTCAGAGAACTCTCTGATGATGTTCGAGACAGACATAATTCTCAAGCCTCCTTAGTTTCACTTATGATATGTGATCAGACCTCAGTCCTATGAACCACGAACTTGGATAATTTGTCTTCTGTAACCCCCACATGAAAGAAGGAGCAAAGTCTTCTCTAGGCCCTTCATCGTCACCACCATATGGGCTGACTGGAAAATGGGAAGAATATCCAAGGCAAAGATTCAGGTTTGCACACTGACATTTGGGCTGGGGCCTATACTAGGAAAGGTCTCCAGGAACTGGAGGCCTGGTACGGTTGCTGCAAGTAATCAGTGAAGGGGTTCAGCCAGTGGTCATTGCTATGAGTCACAGAGCTAACAGAGCCAAGGACAAACCACAGGCCAGGAGTGACACACTGAGATTCTGGGACCAGGCAATGCCTGCATGGACTTGACCAGCAGAGGTAGCAAGGGAGGCTAGAAACAGAGAGCAGTGAAAGAAGGGATGCTAGCAGATACCAAACTTCTGGGCATCCAGAGTCATTCCTGAGATGGTTGATCATGTAGTGTAGAAGAGGACTCACCTGCAAGGTTCCTCAGAGTGGATCAGCTAAGACTAGAAGCTAGATGAATGACTGAGGCAAGCAAGAAACCACAAACAGCAAAGTTAGCAGGAGGGATGCAGGATAAGGGGCTGAAGTGGAATACAGGCATCTCTGGGTCTGGGCTGAAGATTTAGGTTTCTAGGTGTGCCTGTCTGGCCAGACAGAGGCTGATTAGGGGAAAGAGTGGTGCAGAGATAGGCTTTTTGGGAAAATCCATGCCAATACAAACTGGGCAGAGGCCCTGTTCGAAGCTGAGTCTCAGACTGGTCATGTTAGAAATGGCAGGAGTGATTGCAAGGACTCATGGAGTCTCAGATCAGTCTACAGGCAGAGATCAGCAAAGGGCTAATAGGGACCTTTGGGTTCGGTGAAACTCTCAAGGTGTTTCCTTGTGCCTGGTATTGTTCCAAGAACCCCTCTCACTTCCTTCCTGTTGGCTCTATGGTCACTGTCAGCTTGCATTCCCCTCCTCTTGCTCTTTTGTGCTCTTCTCCTTCGTTTGGGCAATGGCATGAGGGTCTCCCTGGCTCCCAATTTCATTTCTCCTGCCCTAAAGAAGTAACAGACTTTTTTTACTAAAGACTTCTGGGAGATGTTCTGGAATCTTTCAAGTGTCTGGTTTTCATCTCCTCACTTTTCCCTAACTTCCTTTGTTCCCATAATCCTATGCCTCAGAATTCCTCTACTATCCCACATGGAAAAGCTCATCACACTTTTCCTTTTTCTTTGAACTCTTCTATTTCCTAGGTCCACAATGTCTTGTCTCCAAAGCCTTCTTTCTAGTTCTTCTAAAAAAAAAAATTATAAACCACAATGAATGCCTATCCCCTAATCAGACTTAAGTGAGTCTTTGCCATCTCAGGGCATGTAGATAAAGCAACTCCCATGTCCCTGAAACCCTATTCCTGCTCCATGGAAAAATCCACAATTGGCCACTTCCTACAAGGAACTAGAGTAGAGCTACAGTGGAGGACTCTGATGTTGGATCTGATTTCACAGCACATGTGGAAAAGCATTTATGTATGCTTGTTTAGAAATCTAATTATGCTGCTGGAATATTCTTTTAAACATTCCATTCTGGCGTTATTCCGTTTCCCAAGTCCAAGTCCTAACAGAAAAAAAGTTTAGGGAGTGGTAATTTCTAAGGGATCATCCAACATTTGTTATGAATACCATACACTGTGGCTTAGAGGGAAAGGGACTTAGGTTTGCAGAAGGAACATTTAACTCCTCCTGATTGAGAAAAAGACAATCACAGGGTTTCATGCTGGAAAGTAGCCCATATATGGCTATATTTCTTTCCCTTTTGACTTCTCTCAGATTCCTTAAAAACAATGTCAGGAGCACTATAATGAGGAGAAAGTGACATCTCTGATTAATGACTTCAGTAGATGGCGATTAGAAAAGAGTCACAAGAATGATTTCTTCAGCATCTCAGCTCATGACAGGGGAGAGTGGTGTCAAAGGAAAGGCTCCAGGTCATTCTTCTTTCTTAGATTCTTTGCTTGAGATAGCAGTCAAAAATTTGAAGGAAGCTTAGTATAAACCTGACGTAGAAACCGTGGATTAAGTAAGGGAGAGAGAAAGAAAGCACTAGAATTAATGAATTTAGGCTTATCAAGTAAGTTTTTTTTTTCCAAAGTTCTTAGGGGCTTCTGTTTCTCTAAACCTTGCTTTAGTTTTGTATCACATTTAAATAGCCATTCTAGTTTATTTTGATGCCTAGCCATATTAATAAAGTGGTTTCTTTGTTAGGTTAAAATTGAATAATAAAGCTTATTAATCTCATTTATTTAGCCTTTCCCCAAAAGAGTTTCACTGTTTGTACCAGCAAGAAATAACCTGTAGGGAACCAGCCCCACATCACACCCGTGGGTACCCTGAGTTCAGTGGCAACAAAGGAATGAGAAAAAGACAGATTAAGAGAGAAAGTGAGACCAGCAGGCCATCACTCATTAGTGGAGGAGACAGTGAAGGCCCCAAGTTCTGATCATTCACACTATTTGCTGGTTACAATCTCTTTGATCTATAGAGTGGGGTGGAGTGATGGTGGGGAGAGGGTGACGTGATAGTGGAGTGAATCAGTGAGCCGGAACTGAATCAGTGAGCTGGAACTGGTGTGTCATTCTAAAGACTGAAAACAGTGGTGGTTTCAGGAGTTTCACAAAACAAAAACGTGGTTATCTTTAGCCTGTTATCTATGTGCAGCTGACAGAATGCGGGCCTTACAAGGAACCTACAAGTCTGGCTATGTTATAGTGCTACGAAGGGGTTTTACGTCCTTGAGCATAATGTTTATGGTAACAGAGCCGAGGTCACCCTGCACCGGAACATGAGGCATGGAGAGGGCTTCCTCCTCAGAGGCCTCCTGTGGCCTTCTGCAGTTTGTTGTTCCTTGTTTATATGTTACTCATAACCAATTTATGTAGGCACTCCGTAAGTCCTTTCTGCTTTGCTGCTTCCCCCAACATATCCAAGGCTCTAATACCTACTACTGTGCTATGACACTAGAGAGGAAATAGCCATCTTCTTAGAGTCTGCCCACACAATCTCACATTTGTACAACACTGGCAATTCCAAATGTGTTTGATGGACCAGGCACCCACTTAACTTTCTTGTGATGAGGTTTTGTGGGAAATGAGACCCAACTGAGATTTCAATCCAGAGAACCTCAGGTAGCTCACTAGTCCCATTTCTGCCTTTTGGGGCATTATTAGTGTGCCTGACTTCGCCTTGGAGATTGGCCTTTGCTGATAAACTACATATGGTCTTGGAGGTCATAGAAGGAAGAGGCACAATAAATTATTCTCTAATTGACTAGAACCAATGAATCTGACCTTTTCTGAACAAAGCTATGAATCTTTCAACAATGAAGCAGCTACTTGGCAGATTAGTCATTGTCAGGTTTGTAAAGGGCTGACTTACCCAGACAGAATGGCTCCCAAATACTGGTGACATGGAAGAATCTGCACTCACAGAATCAGCTAAGCCTACCTCTGCATACTGGCAGGGATTTGCTGGCTTGTGTGTTGGAGGGGGGTGCATGTGGGTCAAATTAGGGAATAGGACAGAAATGGTTGACAAACTGGCAAAGATCAAAGCCTAGATAGGTCATCAAAGCATTAAAGTGAACACAGAGTACAAGATTTCGGAAATGACCAGGAGACAGGTGGGCCAGACAGTGGGGAAGAAAGCCACAAATGAGGAAAAAACATTTAAGGCAAAGTGAGGAGCATAAGAATCAGTAGGCTTTCTCCACAGTGCTCATGGGGCCTCTAGTTCTCTAGTAGAGAGCTGTGTCTGGCTCAGGTAGAGCTTAGTCTTCCTGAGGCCCTGGAGAGACCTGCATGGAGAACTGCTTTCCTGAGCTGCAGAGGACATGGCTAACCGCTCCTGCTGGCTTGTCAATTCTGCTCCTGTGGAAACAAGCCAGCTTGAAGTTCAATTATGGAGTATGTCTCATCAGTCAAATGAACTTTTATTTTCTGACAGCTACATTGCTCAGAATACTTTGTGAGGCCAGGCCAGGCCAACACAGTTGGAAGGCACTGGCTATAGAACAAAGCTCAAGTCTTTCAGCCATGTTGAGACTCTCTCTGATCTGGTCCCAATCTACCTTTTCAGGTTCATCTGCTACCTCCGTCCCTCTCTCGCGAAACCTCTTGAGTCACTTGAATTGACTTGCTGCTTCCCAAACTCATGCCTCATGCCTCATGCCTTTGCTCAAGTTTTCCTTTTCATCCCTCTGTCAACTCTCCCCAGCCCTCACACATTCCTTACCTACTAATTCTTCAAAGCTGAGTCAAATGCCACTTCTTCCAAGATGCTTGCACTGATACTTCCCTCACAGTTGGAATGACTTTCCCTTTTTGTGCTCCCCACTTTCCTTGTCTTCTGTTTGGTGACACACTTAAGTATATGCAAGTGCCCTGGGGGAGCTGTTGGCAAATAGGGACCAAGGCTGACTCAGCCCTGTTCCCACAACATAGGTTGCCCAAATCCTCATCTAGAACAGGTTCCAAACACATACTTGGTGGAACGAAATGCATTTCTTCTACCTCAGAGAAGTAGAAAATCTTTTTTTCCTTCTTCTAAACTTCCTCAGTTTTGATTTATGGAGTTCATTAACTTAGTTATTTTCCTCTCTTCTCATCCTTTGTGCCTGGTTCTCTAGAAGGCTGATCTTTTAGTTCCAAAGTAGAATTAAATAACTAACCTTTGTGGAGCACTTTATAGTTTTCAAAGCACTTTCCTATCCACTACTTAATTGATCTCATCAGCCACCCGTGAATTATCCCCAATTTAGAGCTGAGAAATCTGTCTCCTATGTGAAGCAACTTGTTCAGGTCAGAGCAATTAAGTGGTCAGCCAGGGACTAGAGCCCAGACTGTCTGCCTCTAAGTCATGTCTTCCCCACTAACAACAACCACACAGCAGAAACAACTGCCATGAGCATTTATTGACCTCTCACTCAGTGCCAGGCACTGTGCTATGCACCTCACATGGGTTATCGTGTTTTATCCCAATAACAATTTTGTGAGGCAAGTGCTAATATTATTACCAGTTGAGAGAGGATTTGATGGTTTAGAGAGCTTGGGCAACCGGTTGAAGGGCACATGGCCAATAAGTGGTAGAGCTGGCACTTAGATTCAGATATGGCAGACTTCTGTGAGCCTGGTTGCTCTGAACTGCAGCTTCTAAGCCATGCTCCCCTTGTGCACTGGTGAGAGCTGGTGCTTTGGCATTCCCAGCTATCTGTGTGCAGACACCTGCTAGGTTAGAACACCTAGCATTGCCCCTGGAGTCAGAAGTCTTGGCCACCAGTCCTGGCTTGACTATCTGTAGAAAAAATCACTGACTATTCCTGGAACTCAGGTTTTTATTTGTCAAAGAGAAATTATCTCTCTATGTGTCTGGGCATTGAAGAAAGCCTGGAGAATCCAAGGCAGCTGGGTTTTCCCTGGCTCTTGGAAAGGCTGCCAGTCACATTTTATTTGCTAGTCACATCTGGTTTAACCCAAACTTCATTCTGTGTCCAAATCAGTTATTCTGAGGCCTTTTCATACTTCTCTCACACCCAATCACAACCTCACCTCCTTTTTCACCCACCCCAGGAGACTTACCTCCTGATTCGGGTCATGTGAAGCCATTAAAATGAAACAGTGTGCTGTGTTCTGTAAGAACCTGGACCATGCTGTCTCACAGACCTGGTCTTGAGTCCTGTCTCTCTCACTGGCCAGCAATGTGATATTTGATCTCTATGAGTTTTATTTCCTTCCTCTGTATAATATGGGTAATCACTGTAGCTACCCTATGGGTTCTTGTGAAAATGACACCAAGTAATGCCCAGACAGCAGTCAGCACAGCACAGTGTATATGCTCAAAAGGTGATGGTTGTAAATGGTATAATTTATGCTCTCAAGCATAAAACATTGACATTTTCTCCACCTCAACATTTCTTCTTTCCTTGATCCTGTGGCCCAGTCCTCTCTAATGGCACTCTCCCTCAGCTTCCTGTGGTCCCAGTTTTGTGAGTTGTCACCACCCATGCTTATTTTCAGCCTTTCTGGCTCTGCTGGCTCTTGTCTTGCAGCCTAGAAAATGGTTAGGTATTTCCTAATCTCCCGGAGAGTGAGGTTTGCCTTCAAAACCATCTCTATCTTGTCCTGGCTCCCTCCTCAGCTCCCAGCAATCTGTTCCTGGCTCTCAGTACTCTCCATACCATGATCCCACTACAGTTACTGAAGACCTAACTGGCAAATTCAATGGCCTTTTCTTGGCCTCCCCTTCCCCAACCCCTCTGTACAGAGCTGCTGACTTCACCTTCCTCAGATGAAATTCCTTACTTCCCAGCCTTTCCCCCCATCATGTTGAAAACGTGGTTTTCTTCTCTTTCACCAAACACACCTTGCATTGGAGTTGCCCAGAAAGTTTCTGAAAACAACAATGAACAAAGCACTGAGACAAGATTATTGGGTTATTTCCAACCCTGTTGACTCCTTTGGCTCCTCTCCCTTTTCCCATTTCCTAAGCTTGAATTCCCTAAGCTTCTGTCCTTGGCCCAGGTCTCTATCTTGACACTTTCTCTCTTGCAGATCTTGCACAGTCACACAGTTTCTGTGCTCATTTCTGTGTGGCTGGTTCTCAGGTCCTTACCTTCAGTCCTGTTTTCATCTGAGCCCCAGATTCCCATCTCCACATGCCTGTTGGATGCCCAATAAGACACAGAATCTTCACACATAAGAAGAAACATTGTCTTCCTCACCAAACCTGCTCTGCCTGCTTAGCCTATTTGTGATCATAGAACCAACACCTCCTAATCACCAAGGCTTTAGACCTATGAGTCATCTAGGAGAACCTCCTTTGTATCTCCCCCAACTAGAAAGCAGGTCCTAGGAAAGCTGCTCATACAGTGGGGATACTCTTCACCCCTTCTCTTCAAATCTGCTAGCCTTACTTTTTTCAAGCTTTCACTATTCTCAGCTGGTATCTCCCACGTGGTCCCCTGACATCCAACCTTTCTTCCTCCCAACCGCTCCCTCACATCGGCAGCCAGAAGGATGTTACAACCTAGACCTGATCACTTCTTTCCCCTTGTGTGATACCTGTTCTTTAAATTATAGGGAAATTACATCTTCTATCTTTATTTCCAAATAATATCTATACATGGATACCATGGAAAGTTGTTCACTCCTCTCTCTGTCTCTCTATCCATCCTCATCTCTAATAATGAACCTAAAGGCAAGATTGGAGTAAGGCTTGCCCTGACAATCATTATTGTGTGGCAGTTGAAGTTATTTTTAATGTTCTTTGGGCTTGTCTGTATTGATTTAATTTTTAATTAGGAGAACACATAAATTTTACAAAAATAATAAAGTCATTCTTCAGGGAAAAGAAAAAAAAAACATTCCAGTGGTTCCTCAATATCATTGTCACTGGGACAAGTCCAAACTCCTTAATGTACCTTAAGGTGCCCTCCATGATTGATGTCTGCCAACCTCTCTCTCCTCACTGAAGGCCATTCCCACTGCTGTCTTGAGCTCCAAGCACATTGGCATTGCAGTCATTGGTCAGAAAGACCACTTATTGTCATCTCCAGGGCTTTGTTTGTGTCTTTCCTCTTGTCTCCAGTCCCACTGACCTTGCCCTCGTTCTGTTCCTATCACTTCTTGCCTGGGCTATGGAATGAGACTATTTTTTTCTATCCAACTCATCTTGTTCCTTTTCTTTTTGCATACAATAGTGAAATCATCTTCCTAGAGCACAGGAAGAATCTTTCTAGTCTACCTCCCTGATGCTGAGCCCGAGTCCTGATTCTTCACTGGTGACTCCTACAATCTGGTTCTAGTCAAGTTTTTGGCTCCATGCTCTTATCCTGCACATTTGCCTGGAATCCTGATGCTCTTATAGCCTCATTCTTCCTAGTACATTCCTAGCCCTTCCTCTTTCCTCTTCTTTACTACTTTTGAAAGCATGTTTATCCTGCCCGGTGAGGCAGATAATGGGCAAAATAAGGTGTCTCTGTGAACTATTGGGTCTTGCTTCATTCTTCAAGTACAGTCCTTGTTTCAGAGGTATTCACTGGGAGCCAACGTGCTGCAGGAGAGGAAGGACCAGGAATACAGACCCAGACCGGGGACAGAGACAGTGGCTAAGAAAATACCCAGGTGGGGTACCAGGTGGCCAAGGTGGGTTTTGCCACCCCTTGTTTGTCTGCCGTGTACATGAGCTTAGTGACTCACCTTCTTTCCCAGACACACCACAGGAGGCAGAAGAAGTAAATGCCTTCAGGTGTCAAATGGGCCTCAGCGATTCAGGTCCTGGGAAGCCCAACTCACTACAAACATAAGTGTGCTGCAGGATCACAAAGCCCTGCAAACAAAAGGCACTACCATGGGTAGCCCCCACCCCCTTATCTCAGTCCTGCTAAGCTCCATTGGTCTTACGGTACTGAGAAGGTGAAGGGCAAGGTGCCCAGGTGGGCCACCGTCACCATCCCTTCTAAATCTAGCTTCATCTCCACAAGAAAGTGATTTGAAGAGATTACTTAACTACTACTCAGGCACCTCAAACACCATATGTCCAAGACAGAGCCCAATACTGCCTCCGCGCTACCTGCCACCACCACCACAAGCTGTTCTGCCTTTTGCATTCCAAATCACAACTAATGGTGCCACCATCCGCCTCATCCCTGGCTCTGCTTATGCATCACGCTGTTTCACACCTCACTGCCTTCACGTGTGCTGTGTACTTGCTTGCAGTAGCTGTGTCCTTTTCTTTCACTTGTCCCCATCAACACTTGGCTCAGTGCTTAACCCCTGTGCAAATTTTCCCCTTTGCCTTCCCATGTTCCTGAAACATGATGTGGAGTCCCTCCTTTGTGCTCCTCAGCAACTAGGGATACTTCATTGTCATTGGCACTTTCTTGCCCATTTTTTCCCATTAGATCTGGAACTATTTGTATGCAGGCACCATGTATTATGTACCTGTGTGTTCCCATTGCCAAGCACAGAACTCTGTATACACATGATGTTTGGTAAGAGCCAGTTAATGTATTTTATATATTCATAAATTCTAATGTATTATATGGATTCATAAAGCCTCACCTATTACCTGGCTCTTACATCTCAAATTCAGTTATTCACTGTGTTATGTCCCTTTAGATTCTTAATTATCTCTTTATCCACTCTACTTCTATTCAAACCTAGGACCTTCTTTCTAGTTGAGGTCACAACCATCCCAAACACCACTTTTTGTCTCCTGCAGTCTATTCTCCACACTGCAACCATATGGAGCCTTTCAAATATAAATTTGCTTATATCATCCTTTTGCTCAGAACATTCCAGCAGCTTGGCACCACCCTCAGCACAAAGTGCAAGTCCTCAATGGCAGCTCAGGCAGCCCTCCCTACCCTCATCTTTCACACTTCTTTTCTGGAGTCCTGGAGTCTAAGCAAACAAAACAACTTGCTGTTACCTTCGATTGCTGTTTTTTTTTCCCGCCTTCATCCCTTGCTCATGCTGTTAGCTCAACTTGGAATGCCCTCTGTTGTATCCCATCTGTCCATATCATCCCCCTGATTTAAGGCTCCACTTCAGTGCCTTCATCCAGGGGTCCTTGAGGAGGCTGGTCACCAACTGATGAATGGCTTGCATCAGGGATATAAGTCTCTGAGAAACAACAGGGCACTGTTTGGGTGGTTTTTTGTGAGATCATGAGAAACTTGCACCCAGATATGTCCTTGTGCACAGATAGATGACTTGGCCAGAATAGCAAGGAGACTTTTAACAAAATGGGTCGGTTAGGTCAGAATGGATGACAAGGTAGTGGCTAAATAATGTGAGGGTGGAAGGAGCTCCTATACTCAGATATATGTCAGGAAAGGTAGAACTTAGTACAGGGTACATCTTTGGGCAGGATTCAGGGACTGCTAAGTCAGGGGTCGGGGATTCCTAAAAAAGCAGCTTTGTTCTGAATTCTGGGAGGGGGGTCAACAAAAGCAGTATTTAGAGTGCCTACTCAGTGCCAGGTACTGGGTAGGCCTTGTGGATATGGAAATGACAGAGTTGATTCTTGCTCTGTCTCTTGCTTCAAAAACCTTCTGGTCTAGACTGGAAGGGGTTACATCCTCAGTAGACCCGTGAGTTGAAAAAGCTCCTGTGTGCCTGGAATCAGGATGGAGAGAGGGTGGGAGGGAGAAGGGATGTAAACTGGGAAGGGTCAGTGTTGTCCCCAAGCCTAGCCTGTGGAGACATGGAGACCCTACTTCTCCCTCCATCTCAAACACACAATGATTCTTTTATTCTACCAAACTTGGGATGAGTTAGTGCTGATAATGCTTTGCACTGTGGTGAGCAGTGGAGGGAGGGGCCATCTTCTGGGTTGCTTCCAATTTTCTCATACTTCAGAAGTTTAGAGTTTTTGAAACAGCTTATGTGTAATTTCTTGGCTTAGACTCTTCTTTTTCTCAATTCCCCTAGAATGACTTAAACTTCTACCCTCAGCCCTTCCTTCTTTCAGTGTTAGATGAGTCTAGAGGGCCACTCTGGCTTAGGAGGTGGAAAATGAAACACAGCTGGTCCTAATTACTTGCTTTGTCAGGACCCAAAGTGCCTTATTGACCAGTATAGCTATGGCCTTGCTTCTGAGCCTGTCTTCAAATCACTGGCTCTGTCGATAACAGTGCCACTGACTTGTTGCCTTAATAGCTGCAGCTGATTGACCGTTTGCTGACCTGATTGATTACTTGATTCCCAACTAGAATCTGTCCCAAATAGCACCTTTAGTGACCACATGGCTCCCTCTCTGTGCTTTTAGCACAATCACTTCAACCTTATGTGCTTTGGTTTCCCTGTAAGGTCAATAGGTTTGTTGTGAATAGGTGTACTGATTTTCTGAGATTACCCTAAGGGTTTAGTGGAGGCTGAGGACAAATGTGCCACAGTGAGTAAGACTTGCTGGCCCCAAGCTGCTCCTGGAGGTCCCTTAGGACTTCCAAGGATAGCAGAGTGGGTGAAAGCCATGTGTATGTATAGGCATCTGTGTGTGAACACGAGATTGTCGCTCCCTGGAGTGCTCCCACCATTGCCTCACTACCCAGTGCCATGGACTAGGTCACTCTGATTTCAGCCTCCCAATCAGTTCCTCAAGGAAGCCTCTTATGAGAGTGCCTGGATGAGATCCAGCTTCTTGGGCTTCACACTGAGCAGCAAATTTCCTCCTTATCAGCCAGCACAGGTGGTAATATTTATTTGTCTGAATATTTGGTTAACGTCTGTCTCTGCCACTGACAAGTTCTATAAAAAGATGAGCACAACTCTTTCACCCCTGGGACCCAGCATGGAGTTCAGAATATGGGATAATCACCTTTCCTTCCATCCGTAGAATTGCCACTGTAATCCATGCACCTCTTTCTCCCTTCCACCTGCTTCACTTTCTACCTCCACTGGCATGTAGTTTAAGTTTAGCGACCAGTCACCAGCCCTCCTTTGCCCAGCCTGTTCTATCTCCACTCACTGCAGCCCATTCAGATATTCAGAGGCCACATTTATCTTCTGAAAACATTTGGCTCTCACCATCCTCAGGGGCTCCTGGATCTGCTGAATGGGTATGTCTCTTCTGCAGTTCTTTTAGCTCTCACTTCTCTAGCTTCACCTCCACCACCCTCCACATCAATGTTTATGTTTTAGTCAAGCCCTTCTTCTTAAGTACTGTATTCCATGTGTCAGTTCCACAATTTTATGTCAATCTAAGCCAACCACCCCTTTCTTGTCTGGCATGAAATGTAATTTCCTTCCAGGGGGTTTTCCCTAATTAAACCCACTCTCTTCAGATATCTTCTGGTTCAGTTTGTCAAACACAGTACTCCCTAAAAGATTTAATGCGGTTACAATGAGGTGACTATCATCATTTAAATGTATTTAACATTGCTGAGCACTGACTGAATGTCAGACACTGTGCTGGGCCCTGAGGGTGTGCTATGACCACGATTGACACAGCCCTTTCCCCATGGAATCCACAGTCCTGTGGGGTAGCCAGACACATGGACACATGGGCCAAGTAACTGCAAGTGTGATAACTACTTCCAAAGGGGAAGGGCATAGTGCTCAGAGAGCTGACCCAGCCTGAGGTCAAGGAACGCCTCCTTGAAGAAGGGTCATCTGAACTGTAATCCAAGGCTAAGTAGGAGTTAAGCTGGCCAAGGGGTTGGCCGAGGGCAGGATAGGAAAGAGTTCTAGGCAGAGAGATGGCTAGTGAAAAAGCCGTTCATGAAACAGAAGCAAGGGAGACTATAGTGTTTGTTATGAAATCTCTAAGGAATCGCTTTTCTGGCTGGAAACTGGTGGCACCTTTGCCCAAGTTCTTGCCCTTCATTCAGGAAAAATGAGGTATGGAGACAAGTAGAAGGTGAACAAGATGAAGAGGACCTTTATTGAGTTCAGCTCAGAGGAGACCTGCAGGGGGTAGCTCCTCTCTGCTGGCAGGCCATCCTGCTGTGTCTCTGCAGCTCTCAGCAGACAGGGTAGCTCATCTCTGCAGCTGGTCATCCTCTGCCTACTCTTCCCATGCTTTTGTGGACCTCAGAGGGGAGGAAGTGTGTGCTGATTGGTCCATGGGCAGTCATGAGTGGGCTGGAAAAAGTATTGCAACTCCCCAGTCTGGTCCATGGGACTGGCATCCCAGCCTCCAGCCTTCAGGCCCTCTCTGGCCTGAAAGTGGGACCTCACTGGGGACCCACCCCTTTCTGCCCAGGAATCTGTCTGCCTCCTATTGCCGTTCACAGTGACCCAGCTGGGCCCTGACTTTGCTCCAAGATCAGAGCAGGCACCAACAGCAGGGAGAAGCCAGGCAGCAGGAGCAAGTGCTTCTGTTTCCAAACCTGCAAGGACAGGAGGGCCTTTGCAGGCCCCCAAGAATGCAGGGATGCCTGAGGCTGCAGCTGCCAGTTTGGGCAGCTGTAATGTACTAGGGAGGGCAGGGGTCCTGACTGCTCCTGCCCCTCACCCCGCCCTCCAAGAGCACAAGGAGGTTCGGATCTGTAGCCACAACTTGGGTGGCTGCAGCTCCACCGAGGAGGGTGGGATTCCTGCCTGCTCCATGGAGCAGGAGGCCAGGGTCTACGCAGGGACACCTGGGGAACTCCTGCCCCAATTCAGAAGAGGCGGGGCTCCCACCTGTCACTGGCACCTGCCAGCCCCAGACAGCATGCAGCCCTGGCAGGGCCCCCCTGCTGCAGCCAGTATGATGGCAGCGGCAGGCCATCTGGAGCGGCGGCTACCATCAGTAGGAAAGTAAGACAGAGGCCAGAGCATGCAGAACCTTTAGGCCATAAGAAGGAGTTTGAGTTTTATTCCAAGGAAAAGTGAAATGATGGGACAAGCCTTCCATTTTTAAAAGGTTAGTGTGCTTGCCATGAGGTGAACAGGTTGCTGATGGGCAAGAACAGAAGTAGAGAGATTAGCAAGGAGTCAATAATTTATTGCCCCTCAGCTCCAAGCTTATCCTTCTTGCTTGCTCTGTGAAATTGAATCTGGGCCCTTTAAATATTTTTTCTTATCCCGTCTTGCTGAAGTTCTGTCAGTAGAGGGCACTGGAGAGACACTGTCAGAGAAAATGGGTTTTTCTTGTTTTGGTGTGCTGGATCAGCAGGCTCTTGGTGGCCCTTGCAGATGGCTTTTCCATATCTCACCTCTGTAGCACACATGGATTCCCAGTACTTGGCTCCTGCAGGGCATATAACTTCTCCATGATCCAGTACCTACATCAAACATGGCTTTTCTAGCATCTGACTCCTGAACCATGTGTGGCTTCCCCAGTGCCCGGCTCCCACAGCATGATCGGCTTCTCTTGTACATAACTCAGATCCTGCAGTAGGCAGTGATCAGCAGTGTCCAGTGGCCAGCATCTTCCTCTGGCACCCAACTTGGGTGCTTTTGGTGGGACATCTCCTAGTGAACAGCTTTCTTCAGCACCCTAGAGGGCAGTTTCTGACCAGTTCCAGAGAATGGATGTCCAGCAAGTCTACCAGCCACTCAATGAGCCATGGCCATGTCCTCTCTAACAAGGTGTGCATCTCAGCCCTGGGGGATACAAGGCAGTTTTTATTTACTTATCCCATTTAAAAAACATTTTTTATTATGGGAAGTTTCAAACACACACACACACACACACACACACACATATACATACATATATGTATATGTATATATGTGTGTGTGTGTGTGTGTGTGTAGAATAATATAATAAACTCTTTATATCCATCACTCAGCTTCAGCATTTATTGTCATGTGCCCAAGTTACTTTTATCTATAAACCTCCACAATCCCCTATC
>CAUYLG010047949.1:0-33975 GCA_963573385.1 Cacajao melanocephalus | reverse complement strand
AGTAGAGACAGGGTTTTGCCATGTTGGCCAGGCTGGTCTTGAACTCCTGACCTCAGGTGATCCACCTGCCTTGGCCTCCCAAAGTGCTGGGATTACAGGCATGAGTCACTGCTCCCAGCCATCTTATATGTATTGATCGATGTCTTATGTCTCCCTAAAATGTATGAAACCACGCTGTAGTCTCACCCCCTTAGGCACGTGTTCTCAGGATCACCTGGGTCATGGTCACTCAAATCTGAATGTGACCATGGATCCTGGTCACTCACCTCAGAATAAATCTCTCCAACTACTTTACAGGTTTTGACTCTTTTCATCAACAATAATAGAAGGTAGTTTCATTTAAGGAAAGCTTTGAAAGTCACCAAAACTCCAGGCATTTCTTTTAAAGTCACCCCAGCCCACTACCCTTTGTTTTTCCTTTCACAAATAAAGCAGCATGTTCCCTCCCACCCAGAGTAGCAAGGCTCTTGAGGCAGAGTGGGAAGGAAGCGGTCCTTAGTCTCAACAGGGCCTCCCTTGGAGAATTTAATGTCTGCTGGATGCTCCCTTGAAAATAAATAAACCTCATATGCCAAATATTTAGCCCTCCAAAATGGTTAAATGAGGAAAAGTAATTACCATTTCAGCAGGGGATAACTTACTTTCAGATTTGTTTGTTTGTTTGTTTTTGAGACAGAGTTTCACTCTTGCTGCCCAGGCTGGAGTGCAGTGGTGCAATCTTAGCTTACTACAACCTCTGCCTCCTGGGTTCAAGAGATTCTCTGCCAAGAGAATCCCAAAGTAGTTGGGATTACAGGTACTCACCACACCTAGCTAATTTTTGTATTTTTTGTAGAGACGGGGTTTCCGCATGTTGGCCAGGCTCGTCTCGAACTCCTGACCTCCAGAGATCTGCCCACCTCGACCTCCAAAAGTGCTGGGATTATAGGCGTGAGCCACGACGCTCGGCCCAGCCAAGACTTTTGAATGTCATTTGGTCTAACCACCAGTTCACTCATTCAACAAATATTTATTGAGCATATACTATGCATCAAGTACAGAAACTAAGCACCACAGAACTTACATCCTAGTGGCGAAAATAATGATAGTCAACACTTACAAGGTACTTACCACATGTCATGTGCTGTTCTAAGTTCTAGTTTGTGAGGTTTTCATTCTTTTGCACATTCTTTAAGGAACTCTGTCTTGGAGGAGGAAAGATCTATTCAACACTATGTTAAATTCATTTGGCATCCTGACCAATTCAGCCCAACAACACACACATGAAATGCACTTAGATGCTGCCTGAGACTCTGTGACGGCACAGGTGTGGGGTATCGTTGATGGCACAGCCAGCATCCATTCCTCCATCCACTACATCCTCATTCCTGAGAGTCCTGGACTTGTTCAGGAGCCTCCTGCTGCCCTCTGTATCTCAAGGGACTCTCTGAGACGCTGGCTGCACCCCAGCTGTAGACTGCTCAAAGTGAATACCATCTTCCTGGACTGTGATTGAGTCAAGCGTGGACAGGAGACCCACCTGAGCCAAGGGTGTTCTAGGAGGCGTCTGCTGGATATTTGCAAGCAATGCCTTCCTTGCACTTCTACAAGAGATTCCAGATATGACCCTGTTACTTCTGCTGGATGGGAACAGAGGTCAAACAGGAACCAGGCACAGACTATGGGCAGCAGATCAGAAAGATGGATCAAACATCTGGGCCCTCAAGGACGTCTTCAGGCAGCTGAATGAACCAAGCCTGCACCCTGCCCTGCCTGACTGGTCGTGATACACAAGCCAGCACAGTACGTTACAAATGAAGCCTCTGTGAAATGTGGGCTTTGTTAGTGCAGGCAAAGCTATCTTGATTCATAATTCATCCCACTTACAGTGTTGACAGAGGGCTTTGAGCTGGTGTTTTACATTTTGTTGTGGTTATCATTGTTGATTGTCTTACTCTCTGCTTTTTACCCGCAGACCATGGTTGAAATATCCTTTTACCAAGAATATTCAGACCAGTGTTATAGCCATGGATGTCATATAAGGGGAACACTACATTTTAAAATAGAGGTGATTCTTTAATGATCACAAGTGGGTTGGATTTTGAAACATAACATGATTATTAATGGATGAATTTTAAAAATCACAGGTGCTTCCTCAGGTGATAAACCAACTAAGATGATTTGTACTTAAGACCAGAAATTTCTCTGCCTCTATGGGCAACTACATTACTTAAAAGTATCTCTTTTTTTTTTCTGGGACCTTTTTGCTTTGGAATTATTTAAAAGGCTTAATTTTTTAAGTGCAGTCTTTAGGTTTACATAAAAAATAGAGCAGAAGGAGCACACCCTCTCCCTTCCCCCAGGGTGAGACAGTGACCAGGCTTCTTCCTACCTGTCGCTCTGCCATCTACAGCACAAGCCTCTCACAGTGGCCCAGGGGACAGTCTCCAGTCCCCCCAGTCACCTTCAGCATATGCCTCTGCAGAGTGAGCTCGATTCATCAACATCTTTAAAAGGATATTTTCTTTTTTCTTTCTTTTTTTTTGAGACGGAGTCTCGCTCTGTCGCCCAGGCTGGAGAGCAATGGCGCAATCTCGTCTCACTGTCCCCAGGTTCAAGTGATTCTCCTGCCTCAGCCTCCCGAGCAGCTGGGATTACAGGTGCGTGCCACCAGCCCAGCTAATATTTTTGTATTTTTAGTAGAGGTGGGGTTTCACCGTGTTGGCCAAGATGGTCTCAATCTCCTGACCTCGTGATCCATCCGCCTCGGCCTCCCAAAGTGCTGGGATTACAGGCGTGAGCCACTGCACCTGGCCCTAAAAGCATATTTTCTTTTCCTCCACTTTTTTTTTTTCAGAGACAGGGTCCTGCTATATCACCCAGAGTGAAGTGCAGTGGCGTGATCATAGCTCACTGAAGTCTGGAATTCCTGGGCTCCAGAGATCCTTCTGACTCAGCCTCCAGAGTAGATGAGACTACAGGCACAAGCTACCAAACCAGGCTAATTTTTTTTTTTTTTTTTTTTTTTTTTTTTGGTAGAAACAGGGTCACCCTTTGCTGCTCAGGCTGGTTTCAAATTCCTGGGCTGAAGCAATCCTCCTGCCTCGACCTCCCAAAGTGCTGGGATTCCAGGTGTGAGCCACCATGCCCAGCCCACATTTTGCATTTGATCATTGCTTGTGTATGTACAACATGAATGAATGACAGTTGCATAGAGAGACAGAGTGAGAAAAGTACAGCTCACCCATCCACATGACCTCCCACATTTTTAAAATCTGTTAAACTTCCTCTGACCCGCTTCCAAGTACCGTGATGTGATAGAGACAATGTCATCAATGGCTTTAGTCCTGAGACCCGGATCAACAGGGAACTCCTTGGAAAGATTTCGATGCTTCACATTTTAACTACACTCCCATTTCCTATCAGTTTCTGAATGTAATTCCCAATGTAATTTATGTGAGGTTTTTTTTCTTTTTAGAGAAAATACGGCCTTGGTGAGAATGCTGCTGTTGCAGCTGCTTCCTCCCCTGCACTCCACCCGTGCACACAGTCCTAGACTCACTCCGGCTGGGAAGGAGAGAGGCTGCGTTCAATATAAATGCAAAACGCTCCAGACATGCATGATTATCGGTGCTGTGCATGAATAACGACAGCAGCTTGCAAGTGGGCAGGACTTGGCGGAGAGGCCCTGTCGCAAATCCACTGCCACACCAACACGCTCTGATGAAGTGCCTGTGAAATCTGTCTTCAGTCACTAATTTCACACTCCAGGGACAGAGCTGCGAACAGCCTAGAGCGCATAATTCCCATTTTAATAACAGTTTCCTTAACCTTCAGACACTCTTTACAGCATTTTTTGCCACCTTTTGAAAAATTAAAATGTTCCATTCCTTTAAGGTTAAATCTCAGGTTTGCTTTTGTTTCATCATCTCTTTAATTTTGTGACTTTACAAACAGCAGAGATTTTATTTTGTCTTCAGATACCTTGCAAAGCTTTCCCTGGTTTGGTTGCATTTTTAAAAATCAAAATGAATTGTTCGCATATTCTACATTCATTATTCTGTCTTCTGTAGCGTTCTAAATAATGTAGGTGTTGTAGATGCTTCTGTGATGAGCATGGAATGCATTTGCAATGCCCTGCTAAAATATGCTTTTCATCTCCTTTCAGATCATAGAATGAGTTTTCTTCTCTTGGTTTCTGAAGACCTGAGGAATGCTCTTCTCTTCTGGAATGTATTGAAAGACACAGGGGAGGCTCCTTTGGGACAGAGGATGAGTCTGATTAACTGAACCAGTGAAATTGACAGATGAGCAGGCATGGCTCCAAAGAGGGAAATTCACATGAGTTTTGGTGGCTGGATCTATGAACCCCAGACAGGTTTTACCTGGAATTAGGGTTTGATGTTCTGTGGTCAGATGACTTGGTTGTACTTTCCCATCAGTGACTCAGCCCAGGTGAGACAAATATTCAGATGCAAGAATATTGTGATAGTATGGCCCAGTGGCCATATGCAAATTGCATGGGTTTGTTATTTAAATTGGCTTGTTAGAGTTGTTTTTTTTTTAAGACAAGTTCTCACTCTGTTGCCCATGCCAGAGTGCAGTGACACAATCACGCCTCACTGCAGCCTCTACCTTCTGGGCTGAGGCAATCCTCCCACCTCAGCCTCCTGAGTAGCTGGGACGACAGGTGCATACTATCACACCCAGCTAATTTTTGTATTTTTTGTAGAGATGAGGTCTTGCTATGTTGGCCCATGCTGGTCTCAAACTCCTGAGCTCAAGCAATCCTCCCACCTCGGCCTCCCAAAGTGCTGGGATTACAGGCATGAGCCACCATATCTGACCAGAATTCTTTTAATACACCATTGTTTACTTTGCTGTACATTTTTATATGAGATTTGACATCAAGAAAATGATAAGTTTATCCTAAATTTGAGTTTCTAGTATAAGTCTCTCCAGTCCTCAGAGACTCTAGGGGAAAATCCATTCCTTGTCTCCTCTAGCTTCAGGTGGCTGCTGGCATTCCTTGGATTGTGGCCACATCCCTTCAATCTCTGCCTTTGTGGTCACATTGCCTCCTCCTCTTGTGACCAGCTGTCTGATCTCCCTCTGTCTTCCTCTTGTAAGAACATGTGTGCTAGCACTTACAGCCTGCCTGGATAATTCAGAATCAACTCCCCAAGAATCTTAATCACACAATTTGCCGTATAAGATAATGGTCACTCTTTTACTATACAAGATGATATTTTAGACTCCAAGCATTAGGATGTGGACATGTCTTTTTGGGAGCTACTGCTGAAGTCACTGCAAGGTTCTCACTCTTTTCCTCTTTTGCCATGGTGAAAAGGATTTCCTTTGTAGAGGGGGGTGATCTGGGGTATTCTGTTAGTTCCCTATTTGCTGTCATAATAAATTACCACAGGGGCAGGCACAGTCACTCACGCCTGTAATCCCAAGACTTTGGGAGGTTGAGGTGGATGGATCACCTGAGGTCAGAAGTACGAGACCAGTGTGGCCAACATGGCAAAACCCTGTCTCTACTAAAAATACAAAAATAGCCAGGCATAGTGGCACACACCTGTAATCTTCAGCTACTTGGGAGGCTGAGGCAGGTGAATTGCTTGAACCTGGGTGGCGGAGGTTGCAGTGAGCAGAGATTGTGTCACTGTGCTCCAGCCTGGGAGACAGAGTGAGACTCTGTCTCAAAAAATAATTAATTAATTAATTTAAAAGTCACCACAAATTCAGCAGTCCTGTTTTTTCTTGGCATATTTCTCTCACCACATTCTAACTTTCTGTCTATCCAAGCAGTAATGATCCCAACAATTTTTCTTCCCTCTCCAGTTGGATTCTCCTCCCATTCCACATTCCCCCACCTCTGCTACAGCACATTCCTGGCCACTCCTTGCTGACTCTTGCAAACCCCACCCCAACCCTGACTCTGTCTCCTCTGCCAAGCCCCCAGGATGTTCACTCTTCTGCTGTGGAGTTCACTAAAACAACAGCATTTTCCAGCATGTTCCTTCTCTTGATCAAAAGCCTTCCATGCCTCTCCTCACCCCAGCAATCTGGTCCCAACCAGACCCCTGAGAATATACAAGATGATTTCCAGGATAACCCGGATGAACATCTTTTTAAAGCCCCATGTTTTATTTTAATGAGTTTCAGGGTGAAGAGTAGTTGGAAAATGAAACTCATGTCTTCACAAATATTTATGCTTAGGATGCAGCTGTAGGTTCAGAAAATGGAACCCACTCAAAGAAATATAATAAGTAAATTAATATCCAAATGGAAGGCAGGTAGGGAAAAATGATGGTGGCAGTAAACAGATTATTAAAGTCTGAAAAGTCCTGACCCACAAGATAAATTCTAAATTAATTTGGAAAAAAGAATATTGACTCTTTGAGCCAGTCTTGTTCCCAGCATGACTACCATCTAAAACATCCATATTTTTCCTAGATGTTTTCTCAGCATCTCCTGAGCTAACTACCTCATGCTCATGAGTTTCTCCCACCTGCCATGTCTCCCACTCGTCCATCTCACTCATACGAATCCTTCGAGACCCAGCTCACGCCTTACCTCCTCCAGGAAGCCTTCCCTGCATGCCAGCCCCTGTCAGATATTTTCCTCTTCTGGCTGCCTATGGTGCCTATTGCTTGAATGTCTCCTTTGTGCTTTCTCCACAACCCGTCTGCTGCCTTTCTCCCAGAGTCGTGTCCCTAAAATACAGACACTGCCTCTCACCATAGACCATCAGAGGGCAGGGTTTTGGAAGGCTTAGGATTTTAGTTGCAAAGATATCCTCTACCCATCCTAAATGTGCAAATTCCTTTTTGGGCAAAAAAACCCCTTAAGAACAGCAGGTCACTGAAATCCAACTCAGATAGGCACAGGCATGTAAAAATATATATGTGGCTTACATAATTAATAGTTTGGTGGCCAGGCATGGTGGCTTATGCCTGTAATCCCAGCACTTTGGGAGGCCAAAGCAGGCGAAGTTCGAGACCAGCCTGGCCAACATGGTGAAACCGTCTCTACTAAAAATACAAAAATTAGCTGGGCACAGTGGCATGCACCTGTAATCCCAGCTACTTGGGAGGCTGAAGCAGGAGAATCGCTTGAACCCAGGAGGTGGAAGTTGCAGTGAGCCGAGATTATGCTACTATACTCCCACATAGGTGACAGAGCAAGACTCCATCTCAAAAAAAAAAAGGATAGTTTGGGGTGAAGTTTCAGGCATGGCTGGATCCAGTAGCTCAAATCGTGTCTTCAAGGCTCCATTACTTGCACTATTTTCTGCATTCTCCATACACGCAGGCAAGTCCCTGTCTGTTTCCTGGTCCAGTTTTACATCCTGACAGTAATAGATCCTGGTTTATCTTTCCTGCTAGCTTTTATTGACCTGATTTGGATCATGTGACAATCATTGAGTCACTCTAGCCAAGAAGAAGTGGGGAGTAGAATATACCAATTGGCCAGACCTGGATCATTGGATCATGAGCCTACATCTAGAACTGGAGAGTAGTAGGGCCAATTCTTCCACGTAGAGTGAAGGGACAATGGGAGAGCTCACCAAAAATAAAATCAGGACTGGGCTTCCAGGAGAAGGAACAGACGCTCTGCAGACAGAAGCAACAGCTGTCCCCATGACATCCTGTGAATAAGACAGGTAGGAAACTAGTGTATTCAACACACTATAGCAGGGACCCCCAACCCCTGGGCCACAGACCAGTACCAGTCCACAGCCCAACAGGAGCAGGGCCACACAGCAAGAGGTGAGTGGCAGGCCAGCAAGCATTACCACCTGACCTCTGCCTCTTGTCAGGTCAGCGGCGGCATTGAATTCTCATAGGAACTCAAACCGTATTGTGAATTGCACAAGCGAGGGATCTAGGCTGTGTGCTCCTTATGAGAATCTAATGCCTGATGATCTGAGGTGAAACAGTTTCATCCTGAAACCATCCCCCCAGCTCCAGTCCGTGGAAAAATTGTCTTCCATGAAACTGGTCTCTGGTGCCAAAAAGTTGAGAACTGCTGCGCTGCAGGAAAGAAGATGAAATCAGAGGCAGGGGGAAAAAAAATAATGAGAAAGTCAGTGGGGCTGGTATTTGTAGGTATCTTGTTATTGTTGTTTGGTTGAGAAAAGAATTGTAAAGATGTGTAATGTGTCAGTGCTTTGAAAAGAAGGTAAGTGTTTTGTGAGGTGTAATGTCTTATGCAAACAAAAGGCAATGTGGAAATTATCGCTGAAGACTGAAGCTAGTAAATCCTTATTCCTTCGGGATCTCTGGCTTCTATAGAGAGATTAGGTTTTGTTTACCTGTTTTAAATAAAAAACTTTCAGTTTGGTGCTTTAGTTCTTTAACTGAGAGAAAGAATGTGTGTCTTTATATAATGTGGATCATCAGCTCCATTTGATCTAAAGCGAAAACTCTCTCTAAATCTTTTATCTGATTCAGGGCTTTGCTGATGTGTCTGCACTTAGCCTCTGTTAAGTAAAGAATAGTGTCACAGGCAGAAACTGGCTACAGAGAACAGGTTTCTTGGGGTGTCTGTGAGAAAATTCTCCTATCCCCTCATAATAAGAGTGGATCAAAAAAGGAGAGAAAGGATTAAGAAGCAAAAACCCCATCGTGGCTGCAGGAACCAAACATCACTATTTTCCTCTCTTTCTTTTGCCCTCTCTTTCTGTCCCACTCAACAGTTTGTGAAATTTCTCCATGTCCCCACCACACTCCCTACTCCATAAACCCCAGAAATGGGGGCCTCAGTTCTGGTGCTTCAGAGATCCAGGTCCTAATAGATTGAAAGTCCCTGAAACGGATGAACCTCATCTATGTTGTTCACTGCTATTTGCTTATCACCTAATCTCTTAGTCCATTTAGGTTGCTATAACAGAATACCATAAACCGAGCATCTTATATACAACAGGAATTCATTCCCCATAGTTCTGGAGGCTGGGAAGTCCAAGATCAAGGCAGTAGCATGTTTGGTATCTGGTGAGGGCCTGCTTTCTGATTCATAAATGGCACCTTCTTCCTGTGTCCTCAAATGGCAGAAGGGGCAAGGCAACTTTCCAAAGCCTCTTCTGTAAGAGCTCTAATCCCATTCTTGAGGGCTCTGCCCTCTTGACCTAATCACCTCCCAAAGGCTCCACCTATAATATCGTCACATTGGTAATCAGGTTTCTATACAAGATTTTGCAGGAACACAAACATTCAGACCATAGCACCTAACCCAGTAGCTGGTGTGAAATAGGCCCTCAATAGACATTTGAATTTATTTGAATGAATTCATCCTTCATCAGTGAAAAGTGGTGTCACTCATCCTTCTTTAGGGATGGGTTGCTTTGTTCTATTTCCTTTGTGTGTATCTGATCTCTAGTGAAACGATGAGGTTGAGGGGGTCAACCACTGGTATAACTCCAGAGCTTCTCAGCCTCAGCACTACTGACATTTTTATCCAGATAATTCTTTGCTGCTGGGAGTTGGCTTTTACATTGCAGGACATTTACTAGCATCCCTAGACTTTATCCACTAGATGCCAGTAGCAGGCATGGATGCATGTGCACACACACACACACACACACACACTGTTGTTACAACCAAAAATGTCTATAAGTATTACTGATGTTCTCTAGGTTCTACAGTTGTCATCAGTAGAGAATCCTTGTATTAAACTGTGTCATAGTAAGCACCAAGTGAGTGCCCAATATACCCTTGTTGGATGAGAAACCACACTTTAGTTGTATCTGCCTTGAGGATTTTAGACCATCATTCTCCTAAAATCTTGCCTCTTTGCTAATGCTTCAGTTCACTCATCAAGTACCTGATTAGCACCTGCGAGATACAGGCCCCTGTTCTGGGCACTGAAGATCCAGAACAGCATGATCCAGTCCTGGACTCAAAGAACTCATATCTACTGGGGGAAATGAACAAAAAATATCAGGCTGTGACAGGTCCTACCATGAAGGCCGTGATAGAGGTTAGGGCAGCACCAAGGAAGGGGGTGGTCAGGCTGGAAGGGCAGGGGCTTCATAAAGCGGAAGCTGTGTTATGTTCCAGCCACATTCCAGACCACAGAGCATGTCCTGGCCCACAAGAGCCACTCAAAAAATATTAGCTACTGAAAGATCTCCAGGAGGAGCAGGGATTGAAGCACCAGAAGAAAATGACAATCCTGGTGTCTCTGAAGGTATTGCATGGGGGGCCTGTTTTTATTCTAAAGAGAGAGATGAGTAAGTTGGTTCCATCAGGGAATCTGGAAGTAAATCAGGGCCCAGACTGGTTCTGGGGGATACCAATGATGAACCCAAGGTGAGGAAAGATATTCAGTGTCACTACAAACCCAAGAAATGTAAGTGAAAGCAACAATAAATTCCTTTGTAAATATTGGAAATGAAGAAAGTGTGTCCACTTTGGTTGACTTCTGGTAGTCTAGAAGTCCATATAAATCTCTGAGCAAGCTCAGTAAATAAATGTTAATAATAATAGCAGCTAAAACTAAAATATTTATATGTGCAGTACATTGTTTTGACAATTACTTATTTTGACAATTATTATCCATGACTCATTTAATTGCCACAGAAAATCTATTGGGTAGCTATTATTATCATCTATTTCTTACTGATGAGAAAACTGATGATCAGAGAATTCACTTTTCCTAAATCACTCACCTAGTAAATTCCAGAGCCAGAATTTGAACCTAGGCAGTCTGCAACAAAATCTGTGCTCTTAGCCACAGTTATAAAGGGTCTGAAAATACCAAAAGAATTTTAAAATCAATGTCATAACTATTTTAAATAATATAGAAGAGCTGGGCATGGTGGTGCCTGCCTGTAATCCTGGCTACTCAGGAGGCCAAGGTGGGAGGATTGCTTGAGCCCCAGAGTTTGAGACCAGTCTGGACAACACAGCAAGACTCTGAGTCAAAAACAAAAAAATAATTTAGAGGAAAAGACAGAATAAATAGAAAGATGGAAGATTTTGGCGAAAAAATTGAGAACTCTGAAATAGAACCAAAAGGAAATCTACAACTAAGAAATTTAATATATGAAATTAGAATGTCTGGGGTGAATGTAATAGCAGACCAGATATAAAAGAAGAATCAGTAAATCCAAAGTCAAAATGATAAAACTATCTAACTGAAGTGGGAAAAGAAAGAAGTATGGGACAACATCAAACAGTCAAACATATGTATAATTGGAGACTCAGGAGGAAAGAAAGAGGCAATAGAGAAGAAACAATATTGACAGTTAAAATGGCTGAAATTTCCCCAGAATTGATTAAAGACATTAAGCCACAGATTCAAGAAGCTCTGTGGCCTAGCACAGTGACTCATTCCTGTAATCCTAGCATTTTTGAAGGCCGAGGCAGGTGGATCACTTAAGGTCGGGAGTTCAAGACAAGCCTGGCCAATATGGAAAAACCCCATCTCTACAAAAAATACAAAAATTAACCAGGGGTGGTGATGCATGCCTGTAAGCCCAGCTACTCAGGAAGGCTGAGGTAGGAGAGTCACTTGAACCTAGGAGGCAGAGGCTGCAATGAACCAAGATCGCACCACTGCACTCCAGCCTGGGTGACAAAGCAAGACCTTGTCAAAAACAAAACATTAAAACAAAAAAAAAAATCTGTGAATGCTGAGTAGGACAAATACAAAGAAAGTTACATTTAGGTAAGTTATAATCAGACTTCTAAAAATTAAAGATAAAGAGAAAATCTTTAAAATAGCTACAGAAAATATATCCTATATATCAGAACAATCAGAATGATGGGTGACTTCTCTAAGAAACCATGAAATCATAAGGCTAAAAATTGTATATTTCAAGTAAAACTGTGCCTCAAAGGGTTAAAGAAGCCAAAGGCTAAATTCTTGGGCTTACAGACTAACAGATTTTTTTAACAAATAAAAAAAAATCTGATTTTTAAAAAACAAAAACTGAAACTGCACTCCTAAAGAATAAGTAACAAGTAACTAACAAAAATTCTTGCCTAGGAGTGGTGGCTCATGCCTGTAATCCCAGCACTTTGGGAGGGTGAGGAAGGCAGATCACTTGAGGCCAGGAGTTTGAGACTAGCCTGGCCAACATAGCAAAACCCCATCTCTACCAAAAAAAAAAAAAACACAAAAATTAGCCAGGCGTGGTGGCATGCATCTGTAATCCCAGCTACTCAGGAGGCTGAGGCAGGAGAGTTGCTTGAACCCGGGAGATAGAGGTTGCAGTGAGCAGAGATCATACCTTTGCACTCCAGCCTGGGCAACAGGGTGCAAGACTCTGTCTCAAAAAAAAAAAAAGAAAAGAAAAGAAAAAGAAAATTGAGTTTACAAGGTAACAGATAAGAAAAAAAAAAACTTTCTAAAATGTTGAAACTCCCTCTACTCACAAAATTTTAAAACTGGCTAACATCAGTTAGAACAAAGATGGCCAACTGAAGTTTGCACAGAACTCACTTGCTGATGTCACAGCCGGCATTTCTACCACGTTTCACACTAACTTCTCCCCAAATTTACACGTGCTACCCATGAGTTAACATAAAAAGAACTACACATGCCCAAGGGTTTTACAGACCTCCCCTTTTCTTCCACCAACACTTAATAATCTTAAAATCCACCACCTGTATTTCCTAATAAAAATACTGCCTTGAAGCTGGCACAAGAAGACAGATTTGAATCTGACTCCTATCTTCTTGGGAGTTGACTTTCAATATAAAACCTTTATTTTCTCAAAAACCTGGTGTCATAATATTGACTTCTAATGCATCAGGCAACAAGCCCCTTTTATTCAAGTAACAAAATTGCTACAGGATTAATAAAAACATACCGCCAACTTGGATTTCTATACCCAATATAAATAATCTTCAAATATGAAGACGAAACAAAGATATTATTCAAACAAAGTCTGAGAGAATTTGTTACCAACAGATCTATTCTAAAAGAAATCATAAAGAAAGTTCTTCAGACTCAGGCAAAATGATCTCAGATGAAAGCACACATCCAGAAAAGGAATGAAGAACAGCAAGAGGATAACTATGTGGCTGAATAGAAAACACTACTTACATTAAAAAGCACTGACTTAAAGCAACAGTAAGGACAATGTATTGTAAGTTTTATTACCTATGTAGAGTAAAACATATAACATTCATAATAGAACAGACAAGGGTGGAAAATGGAATTATACTGTTGTAAAGTTCTTATTAGGCACATGAATAAGTATGGTACGAATTTAAGATTAATTACAATAAATTAGGAATGTATAGGTGCAAAGACAATGGAGGAAATACAATGGAGTAATGAAAAACACTTGATCAATCAGAGATGGAAAAGGAAGACCAAAAGAACAAAGATCAGGTGAGACAAACTAAATCCTTCCCTTAACAGACAGAGATCATTACACAAGATTAAAATAAGGAAACTAACAGAGAGCTAAGCCCAACTATAAGCTGTTTACAATAAACAGACTTGAAACAGAAGTTAAAAAGAACAAATAGCCCATGAACCCAACAGCATGGAGGAATCTCAAAGCATAGGTAGGCAAAAGAGTGCCTACTTATGATTAAATTTATATGAAAATCAAGAATGAACAAAAAAATCAACCTACAATCATCCATTATTAGGGAAGTCGGAGTGTAGTTATCTTGGGGGTATTATTTACTGCAAAAGGTCACAAGGGGATTTTTTAGTAACAAAAGAAATCTTCTGAGTTACAAAGATGAATATATATTTTAAAATTTAGCAAGCTGTGCATTTAAGATTTGTGCATTTTACTCTATGTAGATTATACTTCAGCAAGAGATTGACATGAAATTGGTGAGTGGATGGTTTACTGGGATGTCTCCAGCACAGCACGTGTGAGGATGCTGAGGATGTCCAGGGGAGGGTGGAGGAAGAGGTGGCACTGGCACTGGGATGCAGTCACAACTAACGCCTTGGCAAACCCACTGGACCTGGCACTGGGATGGCCCTTCAGACTTACGCATGGTTGAGGACAGGGGCTGAGTCTTTGCACTCCTGAGTCACCCAGTTGTGGGATGCTGGCTGCCTCTAGGGAGAGGTTGCATTTTATTTTTTAAGGCAGAGTTTTACTTTTTGAGGCAGAGTTTCACTTTTTTGAGGCAGAGTTTCACTCTTTTGCCCAGGCTGGAGTGCAGTGGCATGATCTTGGCTCGCTGCAACCTTCACCTCCTGGGTTCCAGCGATTCTTCTGCCTCAGCCTCCCGAGTAGCTGGGATTACAAGCAAGCGCCACCACCGCCAGGCTAATTTGTGTGTGTGTGTGTGTGTGTTTTTAGTAGAGTTGGGGTTTCACCATGTTGGCCAGGCTGGTCTCAAATTCCTGACCTTAGGTGATCCGCCCACCTCGGCCTTCCAAAATGCTGAGATTACAGGCATGAGCCACCATGCCCGACCTGGAATGGAATTCTTTACTCTGGCTATGAAGACCCAGCTGGCTCACTCCACTCAACCACACCCCAGCTCAGGGAGCTTTATGCAGAACAGGGTGACCAACCGGTCCTGGTTTGCCTGGGACTTTCTGGCTTTGGCACTGAATGGAGGAGCCAATCCACCTGCCCTCAAAGTCCAGCCCATGGTGGGAAGAGGGCAGCAGAGTCAGCTTTTCATTCTCTCGTTCCTGGGAGATGGTTCCCAGGAAGCTCAGAGCCTCCCTGTGCACAGGGAGGGGACGCATTTGCTGTGGCTGGGCAGTGATTAGAACTTAGAAAGGCATGCTGAGGTGTGACTGCAGCCAAAGGGGCGTGGCTTCCTCCCTCCAGGATCGTTAGAGCTGCAGTGTGTTCTATCCACCAGGGACCCGAAGCACTTGAATCTGTCGGGACGTGCCCCTCCTGGAGCTGAATCTGGCTGGCACGTCAGGGCCAGGCAGTTCTCCAAAACGTGCCTACCCATTGTCCCAGGGCCAGCACCCCAGGGTGTAAACCTTACTGATTCCGATATTTGCAAAGAAATAAAATAGGAGTGGGAGGAGTGGAAACAAACCCTCCTGCGACCTTTTCTAAAGTTGACTTTGACACTTCGAGTCCTACTCAGAGCATCTCAATAAGTGGGGGCCTTTGGCATTTCATGCAGGGCAATTTTCATTGTGTGGAACTGTCTGAGATACTGCAGAACATTTCGTGTCCCTGGCTCATGCTCAATAGAGGTCAGTAGATCACTTCTTTCCCTAACCACTGTGACAGCATAAAACACCCTCACCCCTTCCCACTCACATGGCTTTGCATGCAAATCTGACACTCAAAATGCCTTTAAAACTAAGTGGGGGGAGGGGAGACATGCTCCCAACAGCATTACTAGCTGGTCAGGGCTCTCCACAGGGTGCCAACCCATTTAGTTCTAAGCTCTCACACTTGTCAAATAATCTCATTAAATCTTTACTATTTCTGCAAAGAGAAGGGAAGGCTATTTACTGAGTATTCCATATCCTAAACTGAGACAACTATAACAAAATGTGAGAAAAGAAGAGAGGGATTCATGGTACCCAGCCAGCAGATGTTCTTGGAGCACTTACTCCATGCTAGGCATTATGTCCAATGGATAATACAAGAAGATAAAGGGCACTGCCCTGGACTCAGGGAGCTCACTCTTCCTGTCTGGGCAACAGAGAAAAGTAACCCATTGCAGCAAAAGCCATGAAAATATGTTCAGTGATAAGGCAGGGTGTTAAATCTGCAGGCAGTGGGCTATTTGTGGGTCCTTAAATCTATTTAGTGCATCTTGAACAGTATTTTTAAGTTGAGATATGTGGAATAGGAAGGACATGAGTGGAACATGAAGGGATGAGATGGATGGGATGGGATGGGATGGAATGGAAGGGATGGGATGAGATGGGATGGGATGGGATGGGGTGGAATGGATGGGTTGAGATGGATGGAATGGGATGGACGGGATGGATGGAATGGGAGAGGTGGGATGGGATGAGATGGGATGGATGGAATGGGATATTATCAGATGGCAAAACAAGAAGTGTTCATATTTTGTCTTCAAAATATGAGTGCATAATGGATTATGATGCAAAATACATTTCTTACTAAAGATCATGGACAAAAAACTTAAAACCACACAGTATAAGGGACTACAGTCCCTTAGGGAGTGCTTTTGCAATAATTTACCTGAAAACTGGCATGAAAATGAGTCATGAATTGAACACCAGATGTCAGATTTTTTGAATAGTTTTAGTTATAGGGCAACCTCACACACAACAAACACATTTTTGTATTTGGTCATTTGGATGATTCTTCCAACAACCCTAGAAGGTGGCAGAAAAGGATCATCTGAGAGGTCAGAGCATCAGGCCTGAAGGTCCCACAGCCCAGCTCCCAGTGTGGAGGGTCTTGCTGTGCCCACTGCCACCAAAAACACAGCTTCGCCTAACATCATGCAGTATCTGCCACACTGTGTCTGTCTGCCACATGGCATTTGCCACCTGCACTATCTCCAGGCACCTCTGCAATTACAGCAACAGGTATATTGAGAGCATTCAATTGTGTTTTTGACAAGAGACTCCCTACCAAGTTTCCATGGGCACAAACTCTCCACATTTCTCTCCTGAGAGAAAAGATTCCCACTGTAACTGCTGACTCTCGGTTGTTAATGAGTTTGGCTGTCCCTCCTAAGGAGCTGTGATCATTGGGAAGGTTGGATGGCGCCATCTTGGCATTTCCTTCCAGCACCCTCCAGGGGCAGCGTGTTGCACTCATCCTGCAGGTGTTGGTTGAGGAATGCTCTGTGCCAGGCACAGTTCCAAGTGTTAGGGATGCAGCTGTGGCCCAGTCCCTGCCCCATGGACCTGACACTCCTGACACTGCAACCTGGTTGGAGGAAACAACTCTTCCAAGAGCTTTATTCCAACACAGCCCAGTGCCCACCACTCCTCAGACTAAAAGAGAAAAAAAAATGAAATGTCAAGGTTTCTTCCAGAAGGAGAGCACAGAAGGAAACATGCGGATTGAAATGCTGCCCTGGCTGGGCAAATGTCAGCAAATGTCCCCTCCACCCCTGTCTATGTTCAGTGCTCCACCCCTCCCACAGGAGTGTGTGAAAGAGGGTCCTTTCCATCTTAGTGTTCATCTGAGGGGCACAGCTCCCTGGTTTGCTGATTTGGGGGTGTCTGCATGAAGTGAACTCAGTGGAGGCTGAGCTAGGTCTTGGGCTCAGATGGCTCCACTCTTGCTGGAAGGTCAGAAGTTTCCATGATAACCCGTGTTATGTGTGTTCATTACACCGTCTAAATCCATGACCTTCCATCAAGAACTGAGGCATAGACAGGCTGAAACAGTTGTTCAAGGTCACACACGAGGGTCCCTGGTGGGCTTGGTCTTTGAACCCAGACTGGCCTCAGGGCCCTGACACATAACCATGACAATAGTTCCCTAAGTTCTTCCAGTTCTTAGAGCCTGTACTAGTTCATTTTCATGCTGCGGAGAAAGACATACCTCGGACTGGGTAATTTATAATGAAAAAGAGGTTTAATGAACTCATATTTCCACATGGCTGAGGGGGCCTCACAATCATGGCAGAAGGTGAAAGGCATGTCTTACATGGTGGCAGACAAGAGAGAATGAGAACGGCCAAAGGGGAAACCCCTCATCAAACCATCAGATCTCTTGAGACTTATTCACTACCACGAGGACCACCCCATGATTCAATTATCTCCCACGGGGTCCCTCCCACAACTCGGGGGAATTATGGGAGCTACAATTCAAGATAAGATTTGGGTGGGGACACAGACAAACCGTATCAGAGCCTGTGGTTCATGGACCCAACCCCAGCATCTCACCCAAAGCCCCAGTTTACTCAGGTTTGAGGTGTAAAGTGGAGACAAGCCTGACATCTGCCATCCCTAATCCAAGTGGGCAGAGCAAGCCTCGGTTTTCCGGAATATCATTTATTGTCAGGAAAGAACACAGATAAACATAAAAATCCATGTCTGAGCAGTCGTTTCTCTGCTCATTCTGAAAAGAAGCAATTTAATCATCAGAGATGCCCCAGAGGTCCAGTGTAATTGTGGGCCACAATTTACTGCAAAAGGGCTCACTGCCCTGGTTTAAAAGTGCCTGCTCTGACCTCCAAGGACATCTGCTAACTTGGTGTGCAGCCACTCACGCCCCATGCCACTGTGTGCTTAAGCACTGCATGAGGATTTATTCATTTGTTCCTCACAATAGTTCTATTATCATCCCCATTCACAAATGCAGAAACAGGCTCAGAGGCTAATTAATTTGTAAGTAATAGAGCTGAGATTTGAACCCAGGTAGCCTAGCGCTAAGGGTGTCCACATGCTTCACTACACCACACACCTCTTGAAATGTGTCCCAGGTTGCAACTGCAAGGACATCTGTATGGGGGCAGGGCTAGGAGGCAGTTTTTCCTCAGGTCCTGCAGTGCCCATCGGGAAGGGTGGGATTGGCTGTGATTTAGATTTCAGCCTTGCTGCTGTCTTTGCTGGAAGCCACCATCCTACACCCATCTCAAACTCTCCTCCACCACCTCCTGCAGGACTGAGGTCAAATGTTCCCTCCTCATTCACTGAGTCCCCACTGGTCATCACTCCACCACTTCAGCCTGGTTAGATTTCTTTCTAGCACATTTCACTGTCTGAAGTCATCTTGAGTGTCGCTTTGACTTCTGGCTTGTTGTGTGTCTTTGACCGCGAGTGTCAGGTCCACAGGGGCAGGAATTGGGGCACAGCTGCATCCCCAGTACCTGGAACCATGCTTGGCACACAGCATTGCTCAACAAACACCTGCAGGATGAGCGGGAGGTGCTGCCCCTAGAAGATGCTGGAAGAAACCCCCAAGGTGGCCCCATCCAACCTGCACACTGAACACAGGAAGCCATAAGAAGACGGGGCATGAGGTGGCCCCCGAGGCTGTGCCCATGACCACCTGGTGGCACTGCCTCACAAGCACCCCCACCACTTACCTGTTGTGTGACCTTGAGCAAATTTCTTACCCTGTGTAAGCCTCAGTCTCCTCATCCGTAAAACGGTGATCGTCATCATAAAGTAGCTGTGAGGAATACATTTCCCGAGTCCATCCATCCACATATTCATGTAACATAGTGTCCATGAATGTGAGTCATCATCGTTCAACTGATTGTCATCACCCAGGACAAGGACAGCCTGAAATCCTTGGAACTGGTGAAGTTTGCAGGCAGAACCTCACAAGTGGAGGAGGGAGACCCACCCGCATTCATCACAGTCATCACCGGGGCCGGGAGATAAACCACTGAGATTTCTTCAGCCTTTATCTGCCAGCCACAGCTAAGATGGTTTCCACGTTCCTGTGTTCTGGTCCCACAGGACTTTGTTGGGCCCCTCCCGGCCGCTGTTCAATTACACAAATGACAGACTCCAGGGACTGCCACCTTCCAGGCCTCTAGCCCCACCGACATTTCTCTTCATTGTGAGCTCCTTTGCTCCTCCAGTCTTGCCAGATTCTTCTTTTCAAATATCCCAGTGCAAGGTCCTCTGTAAACCTCAAACTCTGTCTGTAGCCTGCATTCCTTAGAAAGTAACCCAGCAGTGGCGCGATCATCACGTTCTCGCTGCACAGAAGTGCTGCAGTGGAGGGGTCCTGCCAGGTAACTCCTGCCTCAATTCTTCCCCAAAGGCCCAGAGATGTAGGAGAGCCCCAGAAATGACACAGGGATTCTGCAACAGCAGCGCAATAGGCTGTGATTAAACCAAGATGTCCAGGCCAATATGCGAGGGGTGCGATTAAAAGACAAGTATGGTTGACACTAGAACATCACTTTCATTGAGCCTGTGCCTACATTTTTGCTTGCAACATGGAAATTCATAGCAGAGTGATAAATGTTTGAGAAAAATGAATCGCCCCTGCCGCCTGCTCGTTTAACCTGTATCTGCTGCCCCCCCACCCCCCTTCCCAGAGGATTCCCGGAGGTTCCCTTCACAGGCCAGGCCACGACATTCACAACTCATCCTAGCTCAACCCAGCCCCTCTGGCTCCAAAAGAGTTGTTTCCCAAGCCCATCCGCTCAGAAACAGCTCCGTGAAAAGAGCCCAGCGTGGCAGCCAGGGCTGTGCTAACTGCAGAAAGGACAGAAGACGACGGGGAGGGGGTCTGTGCAGTGCAGGGTTGGTGCGTCGTGTGGGTCTCACACGTGGCTTCCCTCCAACAAGCCCTCTGCGTTTCTTGCCAGATGTGGGGAGGAAGGGAGGGAGGGGTGAAATCAAGGCAGCTGAGCTGGGGAGGGGCCCAGGTTGCAGGGACCTGTGTACGGGACACGAGACATCACCGGGGGCTTCCTACATGAGACACAGTGAGCCATCAGGATTCAGGGTGGAGGCTCTGAGGGAGGAGCCTGGGGGAATTCAGGAAAGAGGTGACATGAGAATCTGTCAGCCACCACCCCAGTCCTTCTCTCCTCTGCCCAGGACTAGAGCTGGGGCCTAGGAGACAGGATGGGCTTTCTGCAGGAGGGACACCTGCCCTGAGAGGAACTCGGGCTGTCATACCCGCAAGGACACTGCAAGCCAGGAGCAGCAGCCACATGGGTGGGGCAGGGGCATTGGGAGGGGGTAGAAACAGCAGCTTGTCACCCACAGGCTATAAGCATCTGTCTTTACAGTGACCAAGGGGACCCAAAGCAAGTGACAGAGATGCACGCTCCTCAGCAGGCCCGAGAGATCTCTGGGAACAGTAGGTCTGGGGGCAGGAAGCAGTGGGGGGGCTCTTACGGGAGCCTCGTTGAGATCTGGCCTCTTCTGCCATGAGCAGCAGCCACTCCCTGGGGACTCCATGTCATCGGCCTCCAGTTGAAAGGCTTCCCAGCCTCTCTCGTTCTCTGTTTTGGGGGATTTGGGTGTGCACTGGCATCTCCACCTGGTGCTCCTGACCCCTGAGTGACATAAAGTAGGCCCTCCCACTAGACACATTTCAGTCCTGTCCTGCCCAGGCCAGGGTCAGGCATGTGGCCCCATCCCAGTGTCTCGAGAGGAAATGGGGCTTGAATTTCTCTTGGGCCACCGGATACCCGGTGTCTTACAGCGCTGTGTGAGAGGATGCCTGGCGCTGCGACCTCCTTACAACAACCGTCATCTAATGGGGTCGGGAGACGCGGAGGAGAGGGTGCCACTAATGGGGCAGCCACATGTTCAGAAGCAGCCCCTACCTGCGTGGGAGCAGCCTTCAGAGGTGCCCAGGCAGCTCCACCCAGCAGATAAAGGGGGCCTGGAATGTGCAGAGCCAGCTGGGATCTCAGGGGGGAGAAGCGATTTCCAAGAAAGAATTTGCCTGGTTAAGCAGCTGCCACAAATCCCAGCAGCTTGGCATTTTCTCCTGGAGGCTGTTCTCAGAGCCAGACCGGGGCGGGGGCTCCCCCTTGGCCTCTGTAGACCCCCACAGTCTACACTGTGCTTGGAGTCACCAGGCTGATTTCATGGACGTTTACAGAGCCTGCAGGAGGCCATAGCTTAGTGTGTTCCCTGCTAATTAAAGGACAGCAGCCAGTTGTTCTCCGTCAGAGCTTACAAAGGATGATTGCTTTGTAATCTGGAGTGTCCCAGGGAGCGGACGGGAGCACGTCAGATGCCAAATCCTGGTGCCTGCCACCTGGCATTCTTTGGAAGTGACCCTTTGAGGAGCAACATTCACTGTGGAAGAGACGGGTATTGGGGGACCTCCCTCCCGGTTCTCAGGGGCTCAGCATTGTCCACACAGGGCAGGAGGATGATACCCTGAAATGATGCCTGTCCTCACACAAGGAAGATTGGGATCTTTTCATGGTGGGATGTGTATGCCTGCAGGCTTGGGGGTCAGGGGACCCGTGCAGGGTTGGAAGAGGGGGTGTCGGCCACAGAACCAGCCCTGCTTCAGCCAGGATAGCCTGGGTTTGAGTCCCTGCTACAGATAAAAGAACCGAATCCAACCATTTGTCTCTAGCCATTCTCAGCCTCCACCTCTTGCCCCTGCCCCTCCACCTGCTGTGTTCAAGGAAGGCAGAGCCCGGAACCTGTCGTGCAGGGCCTGGGGCTTTCCATGGCCTGATCGGTGGCATTTCCACGGCCTGATTGGTGGCAGTCTCTGGGGAGCCCTTTGGGGGACACATTCAGATTCTCACAAATGTCTCAAACCTGGACTGCAATCCTCCATCCACCAGCAATTTCAAGACTGTGGGGGAGGTTTCGTCAAATTTGCAAGTGTGTTTGTTTCTCTTTTTACCCCACATTCTATCTGCAAGATGCTTTATAATTTACCAGATGTAATAAACCTTTGGGATTAATATTCCATGTTAAATCCTTTGAAAGCAGTCAACAACTGTAATCCAATTACTACTGGCTGTATCTTTCATGCTATTTTGCCCCAAACCTCATTCGGTGTGCCAAGCTCACTATATACACACACACACACATACACACACCCCACAGCAGATGCCAATTTTGTGCCTCACTGCCTCACATAACATGGGAGCATTGAGTAGTGAACAGCTGATCTGCATGAATTAACATGGGAGATTGTGTGGGCCCTGAAGCTTTCACACTTACAAACTGGTGTCGGGCTGGGTTGTCATGGAGATCAGGTGGAGGGACACCAGGGCTCCCTCTTCTGATGAGCAGGTCACATGGGGATCTGGGGGAGGCACAGGCAGGAACTGTATATTAAACACATCTGACTCACTGTATCTGTGAGTGCATGGGCCTGTGTGGGTGGGGGAGACTGCATGTAGGAGTGAGCATGTGTGTGAGTGGACATATAAGTGTCTTTGTATGACTGTGTGTAGTATGTGTGTGCAAGAGTATAGGTATGAGGGTGTCTGCATGTGTCAGTGTGTGTGCAAGAATGTGTCAGTATAAGAGCATGCATATGTATACATGGGCATGTGTGTATATGTAAGAGTGTATCTGTGTGTGAGCATGTGTCTGCATGAGTGTGTGTTGGTGTGTGAGCGTATATATGTGTCTATGTGTGTGAGCTTGTGCATGAGTGTGTCTCTGTGTATAAGTGTGCATATTTGTGTGCACATGTGTGTATGTGTATGAGAGTACCTGTGTGAGCACATGTATGCATGTGCATGGTATGCATGTGTGTGGCATGCATGGGGCATGTGTATGTATGTGTGTGCATATGTATAAGCATGTTAGTTTGCATGCACCTGTGTCCAGGTCCCACATGGAATGAAAACTGAATGGCTCCACAGATCTGCTGGACATATTTTAGGTCCTAACGGAGCTCTTAAGCTCCAAGGGGTCACTGAATGGATGAGTGGTTCTGAGTCCAGGTGACGCTGACTCAGCAATGCAGGAAGGCAGCTCCTAGAGCTTCAGAAATAAACCCCACCCCCTTTCTCTCCCTCACAGTCACCCATTCCTCCCTACGTCCCTTCCTCCCCGCCTCTCCACTGCCTTCCTTGCTCTCCCCTTCCTGGTCTCATTTCTCTCACATCCTCACTTTATCCTGCACTTCAGTTCCCCTCCACCCCTCATCATGGACTGTGGGATGAGAGAGTCACATCCTTGCAACCTGGCCATGGAAAACCATTAACATTGGTTTGTCCCCATTTCTCAGTCTTGGGAGCCCACCCCAACTCAGGGAAAATATTCACATGCATACATTTGTACACAATACATGAATCACACACACAGAATATACAAACATACAAACAGGCCACAGTCAAGCCCCTCCACCCAATGTTTTAGTTTTGGTTCCCCCCAAAGCAGACTCTGAGGCAAGCTTTCAAGTTCAAGTAGTTTATCTGGGAGGTCATCACAAGCAATACCAGCTGGGGCATGGGGCAGGGAGGTCGGCAAGGTAGAAGCCAATAAGGCATTCTGCCTGTTTCTCTAGGAAACGGCCCAGGAGTGGTCAGAAATCACATTGGAGCCTGGTCCTGCGGTGCCAGCCAGGAGATGAGCCTGGGGCAGGGCAGCCATGCCCACCACAAGCAAGTTACCAAGGTGGTAAATAGAGCACAGTCCTTCAGGGCCCTGCAGCATAGAACACGCACCTCGGAGGTATCGATCCAACGGCCATAGGGGCTGGGCCCCACCCTCATCTCCATCAGGTGCTGCTAGGGGATTCCCTGGAAGCATTAATGTTCCAGCACCTCGATCTCTCCAGCTCATGCAGCCCCAACCCCAGCAGCAGGAGACACAGGTGCTGGCAGTACAAGTCAGGGTCAGGGGTGTAGCAGGCGAAGGGCCAGGGGTTTTGGGGGCCTCAACAGGGTCTGCCACATAGCTCAGCTCAGCTCAGAGGGAAGCCCCTTCTCCAGAGAAAGCTCACTGGAGCTCACTTCCTACATTGGATCCATATCCACCCACCAGCCACCCTGGACTTTCCCACAAATGGCCGGGCTCCATTTCCCAGGGGTAATTCCAGGCACCTCAGCCCTTGAGCACAGCTCTATGCCAGCACTGTCCTTGAACCAGGGCACATCAGGGATCAAGAGACAAGGCTCCTTCCCTTGGCTGGGCAGACATACCAGTAGGGCAGGCAGGTGAGAGGCAGAGAACCCCAAAATCATGAAGGTAAGTAACGTCAGATGGTGACCCGCATGAACAGGGTAGAGCAGGCACCTGGGAAAAAGACAGTGACAGTGGAAGCCAGAGCGGGTTGACCAGGAAGGAAACAAGGAGAGACACCCAGGGACCCATCCACATACTCCCCATGGCGACATGTCGCTGGACCGCTAATCTGCCATCTTGCTCTCTTTACCTTTGTATGTTTTTCAGGCTTTACAATCTCCTCCCTAAAATAACAGCCCCCAGACCTGCCTGGCCCCCAGATGATTTCGCTTGATGTTACCCTAAGGCCATGAGACAGAGATGCTCTAAGATTTTTAGTGCAACTCACTGCAGGAAACGCATTAAACATTGTCACCCAGCGTGCATAAACACACACACACACATCCATTTATACAGAAACACAACACGTTTCCCCAAACAACACTCACCCTCGCTGCACACAACACACTCTGATGTTCCCTGGTCTAGTCTATTCCAGTCTATTGCAGATTTTAAATGCTGGGCTCAACCCTCTAAATTGATATTAAGACCCACTAATGCATCACGGTCTGTGATTTGATAAACTCCATGCTAAGACACATCCCATCGTGAGGTGTTCGACCCAGAGGTCATTTATCCAACAGAAAGCAGGGAGTAGGATTAACTCTGAGGCACGCCTCCTCCTTCTCAGTCGGGCAGGGAGGAGGCTGCTCTGTGCCATGGGACCCACAGAGGTCCTGGTCTCAGGGTTCCTGCCATGTAGCTGCTGTGTGTCCAGCAGCTGGCAGGGTGGGAGGGTTGGGGTGCGGGTGTCACTCCCACAGACACACAACACATGGCAGAACCCTGGCCTGAAGCCGCTCAGCCCTGGGGCCTCCCAAGCCCACCCTGGGGAAGCTGTGGGGGACAGGACTCCCTGTGCACAGAACAGGCCACGAGCTGGGCAAGCTGTTCCTTCCCATAACCTCAGACCCTTCTTCTGACCCACGCAGGACCAGCTCCTGGGAGCTTGCAAACAACCCTGGGCCCAGAGAAGCAAGCAGATGCGGCTGTCGGTAGCACTAATAAGGGTTGTTAATATCATCTTCTGGTTATTATTTCTTTACTTGCTTTATTCCAGCCAGTACACGTGATCCTGCACACTTCCCTTCACTTCATGCTCTGGATGAAGTTGGGGATCCCTGGATGAGAGGACACCATGGGTCTGAAAGTCAGGGGAGGCATCATAATGGACGTGTTGGTCCGGGAGGGCTTCTGGGAGGAACAGAAATGTGCTGAGAGCTGGACGGACTGGGTGATGAGCAACACGTTTCTGGAGGAAGAGAGTGCAGGCAGAGAAAACAGCAAGTGCAGAGGCCCTGCGCTGAGAACGGTCAGTGTGACCAGAGTGGAGTGACAGAGCGAGGGAGGAGAGGAGGTCTGAGAGCAACATGAGGCCCGGATCATGTGGGGCTCTCCAGGCCACAGCCAGGAGTGTGGATCTGCCTCTGAGTGGGACAAGAAGCCATTGGAAGGTTCTGAGCAGGAGAGTGACATGATCTGATTTGCATCTGCCTCCGTCGTGACTTTTGAAATAGCTGCATCTGATCTATATTCTGGTCTAGTCAAAATTTATCTTTAAATAAGTTGTATTTTTAGAATTTTTAAAGGAAATTTGATATTCCACCACTGCAAATGAAAAACCGGTATCACTTGCCATAAATAGAAGGGTATCCATAAAAACGCAGACCACAAAAACAAAACCGTGTTATGACTTTCTAACCAGAGGCTACTAAAGACGATGAACCTGAAACCTGTACTCCCTTTGTAACCACCCACAGGCATCACCTAGTCCGCTGCCCAGACTAAGCCAATTTATCAAGACATGGGAATTGCAATAGAGAAAGTAATCCATGCAGAGCTGGCTGTGTGGGAGACCAGAGTTTTATTATTACTCAAATCAGTGTCCCTGAGCATTTGGGGATCAGAGTTTTAAACATAATTTAATAAGTAGGGGCTCAGAAAGTGGGGAGAGCTGATTGGTCAGGTTGGAGATGGAATCATCGGGGGTCAAAGTGAGGTTTTCGTGCTGTCTTCTGTTCCTGGGTCCGATGGCAGAACTGGTTGAGCCAGATTACTGGTGTAAGTGGTGTCAGCTGATCCATCAAGTGCAGGGTCTTCAAAATATCTCAAGCACTGATCTTAGGTTTTACGATAGTGATGTTCTCTCCAGGAGCAATTTGGGGAGGTTCAGACTCTTGCAGCCAGAGGCTGTATGATCCCTAAACTGTAATTTCTCATCTTGTAGCTAATTAGCTAGTCCTGCAAAGGCAGACTGGTCCCCAGGCAACAAGGGAGTCTTTTCTGGAAAAGGCTATAAGCGAGTTTGTTTCAAAGTCAAGTCATGAACTGAATTCTTTCCCAAAGTTAGTTTGGCCTACACCCAAAAAGGAACAAGGACAGTTTAAAGGTTAGAAGCAAGATAGAGTCGGTTAGGTCTGATGTCTTTCACTGTCATAATTTCCTCAGTTACAATTTTTGCAAAGGCAGTTTCACCTTTGTCTCTCTCAAGCATTAGAGAGGCGTTCAAGTCACATGAGCACTGAATTGAAACGATCTCTATGAAGTAGCAGAGAGATTAAAAGACACTGGGTAAGGGAGTACATTTCACACTGTGGGATGCCATGGTGTTTCATACTGGTTCAGGAACCACCCAAAATTAGCTCACATATTTTTTTTTTTTTTTTTTTTGAGATGGAGTTTCACTCTTTTGCCCAGGCTGGAGTGCAGTGGTGTGATCTCAGCTCACTGCAACTCCATCTCCCAGGTTCAAGCAATCCTCCTGCCTCAGCCTCCTGAGTAGCTATGCCCACCACCATGCCCAGCTAATTTTTGTATTTTTAGTAGAGACGGAGTTTCACCATGTTGGCCAGGCTGGTCTTGAACTCCTGACATTAGGTGATCCACCCGCCTCAGGCTCCCAAAGTGCTAAGATTACAGGTGTGAGCCACCACGCCTGGCGTATCTCACATCTCTTTGGTGGGCACCCCTCCACTCTTTGGGGAAATGCCATTTTGAAATATAGTATATTTTCAATTTGCTATTTAAGGTCCTCAAGGGAACAAAATCATAAGATATTTATCTTTTCCTCCTCAAACACGTGGTGGTAAATGCTTCATAGATATTCATCTCTACCCCTTACCTTCAGAGGCCATAGGGATGTTGCTTTGTTTTGGTTTTGGGTTTTGTAGGGGTGTTTTTGGTGTTTGTTTTCTCTTTTGCATAGTTGTTCAAGAGAGAACCATGGGCTACAGGAAAAGGAGACACGTTTTTGCACTACTTTTCTTTCCCCTGACCATCCTGATTGGCATCACTGCTACTGCACCAGCCTCATCCTTTCTCTCAGTCCACCCCTGCCCCTTCCAGCCTGTCGTCCATGTGGCAGCCAGAGGGCTCGCTATGGAGTGTGAAGGTCACAGGGCCTCCTGCTCAGACATCCATTATGCCCATCACATCACACGAAACCCTCCTTCCTCCTCGCGGCCCACAAGGCTGCTCCTTGCTGGCCTCTCTGGCCTGCTCCAACCTCAGTGTTCCCCAAACAGACCTTCTCTCTGACCTTTGAACTTACTGAACCCTTTGCCACCTCAGGCCATTTGCACTGTCTCTTCCCTCTTCCAGGAACACTGCCCCAGATTTTTACAAGGCCGTTTTTCTTCTGATCCTCCAGGTGTCAAATGCCACCTCTTCAGAGAGGTCCTCCTGTTCACTTCATGGATGTGGCCCCCAGCTGAGTCACTGTCAACCCCAGGCCCCATTTATCTCCTTTACAGCACCAACTGTGGCAGGTCAGGGTCTAATTCATCTGCTAGTTTTTGTCTTCACTGTCACCCTCCACCAGTGCCATGAAATGGGAACATGTCTGCTGTGTGCCCTGATGAAGCCCAGCACCGGGCACCATGCCTGGCACAGAGGAGGTGCTTAGGCAGTGCTTCTTACATATGTACCTTAGGGAATGGGGCCAGCGGCGGTCAGTCCAGGTTCTCTGACCCTTCCTTCCCCACTGAAATGTGTGACATTCAGAGACAGGGACACTGGGGTCATCCTAACTGCTCCCCTCCTGATCATCAGAGCCCAGACCCAGAGGACAGGGGCTGTCTAAGGAGAGGCCTCTGGGAGGTGCTCATGGCTGCGAATCACTGCAGAAAGGAATGAGCCGGGCCGCTGGTGCCCTTCATCTGGGTCAGAGCCAGGTGGAGATCTGAAGGAAATCCTTTGGCAAAGAGCAAGCAAATCTCCCAGGGATGGCAATTTGTCAGATGTCAGCGAGTCTGGAAAACAGCAGTCATTCCTAATTTAAGAATCAGCCTGGGGGGGGGCCTGAAGAGGTCCTTCTACAGACCCCATGTTGAAACCAGCCTCGACGCCAGGAATCTCTCCTTATTAGGTATAAATATCGTCTTAAAAAATGCTTTCACTTCTTCCACCATCCATCCTGAAGACAGACAGTTGATCTGGCAAACGTTGACTGGTGCCTACTCTATGCCTGGCCATGCCCTCGGCATAGCGGGGATGTGGAAACAAAACAAGCTCCCTGCACCCCTGATCTCAGCAGGGCACGGGGGAAAACCGTTGCTAGGCGAATGACAACAGAAAGCAGTGAAATCATTTCCAACAGTAGCAGCATGAAGCAGATCCATGTGATCCAACGTGTCATGGGGTTGCATGTGTCAGTGCGAGCAATGGGGAAAGGCTCCTGAGGGTGGGGGTTTGGAGCGGAGACTTGAACGATGAGAAGGAGAAAAAGGGAAAGTGACTCAGGCTGGAATGGTTATGAGAATGCCGTGCCTGCGGATAAAGAGCAGGCCGTGTGGACACTGCAGCAAGCCCAGCGAAAAGCGGGTCGTGACGGGGCCTGAGGAGCCAGCAGGACCCCATGACCCAGGGCCACAGTGCCCATGGTCAGGCCTGGGATTTCATCCAAAGCATAATGGGAGGATTTGTAGCTTGAGAAATTTAAAACATCCATATAGATACAGTACTGAGAATTTACAACAGGGTATGAGGGAGGAATCCAGAGGCCTCTTGAGGAGACTGTTGGCGTCCACCAGAAAAGAGGCCCAGACCAGTGACCCCATGGGAATGGCAGACAGCGAAGGCTGATCTTTGGGGCTTTCTAGTGACTAATTTGCCTCCTCTGAGCCCCATCTCATTCCTTCTCTTGTTCTGCTCCTACGGCACTTCTGAACAACCCACCATCAATCCAAAGACCATTACAAAATCCCCTCCCCTCCACCCCTCCACAGTCTCTGCTGCAGATAAAATCACATGCGCGTTAACCTTTCGGCTGAGAAGTTATCATCAGCCCTTTAATCAGTGCAGCAGCTCTCAGCCGGCTCTGAAAGGCTTGAAATTGCACATCCATTTAAATGCCTCACACTTTCCCAGGCTTTGTTAATCACTGTTTCCCCCCCCCCCCCCCCCCCCCGCCCACGAACATGAAAAGAGGTTAGAAGAGGTGTTCACTTGAAATTGCCTGTGTGTGACAAATGTCAGAGCATTTCCAAAGCTGCTCTCTTTAGTGGAACCTTTTTATAAGGCCCAGCTCAGTGACTGGGATTAAGTAGGTGTATAAGTTTTTTTACTGCTGCCTCTCAAATTACCACAAAGTTAGCAGCTTAGAACAACACATGCTTATTATCTCACAGTTTCTAGGGGTCAGGCATCTGGGCAAGGCTCAACCAGGTCCTCTGCCCCAGCATGTCTTGCAAACTATCGTCAAGGTGTTGGCCAAAGGTGAAGAGACCATCAGGGAAGGGTCTGCTCCCGGTCTGCTCCCAGGCTTACATGGTTCTGGGCAGGAGTCAGCTCCTAGTAGGCCTCAGAATGGGGGCTTTAGTCCCTTGCAGGCTGTTGGCCAGAGGTCACCATCAGTTCCCAGCCACAAGCATCAATATGACAACTTCTGCATCGAAGCAAAGGAAGGAGTCAGCTAGCAGCAAGACAGAAGTCACAACCTTCTGTGACATAACCACAGGAGTGGCATCCCATTTGATTTTCCATATTTTATTGCTTAGGTTCAAGTCACAGGCCTCATCTACACTCAAGGGGAAGGGGTCGCACACAGGCATGAATACCAGGAGATGGAGATTTTGGGGGGTATCTCCAAATATAAAGTAAAACTTGAAAAGTTTTAACATCACCACTGACACAATCAACTAAAGATGAGCAACATTATTTTGGTGTATGGTTTACCTGGATGGATGGATGGATGGATAGATGGATGGAGCAACCTAATAAAACATATCACATAATACACACACATGCTTTGTGTCTTATAAAAATGGAATTGTGTTTTCATACATATAGATGTAAACCTGCCTTATGTGCACTCAACAATATTTTATGGACTTATTTTGACCATGAGAACTCTGTATATCAATATTATTGCTTTTTAGCACTGGTATTTATGGATGCACCTTAATATATTCAACAAATTTTGTATTTTAATCAAGTTGGGATGTGATTCAGCTGCATCTAGCAGCGATCTAACTTCAACTAAGACAGAAGTTTATTTCTCACAGAAACCAAAGCTGGAGCTTGACTGTCTGGTACTTATACAAAATTGGAGGGACGCTGTTTCTTTCCAATGAACTGCTCTGCACTTCCTGGGATGTGACTCTCCCTTCACAGACCAAATTGATGAGGAGCACCTGACATCACATCCATAGGCCAAGGAGGACAGAGAAAACAGAAAATAAGAAATGAGGCAGAAGACAGCCATAGGGAGGTTTCAAAAAATGACACACAACAATTTCATTACTTCACGTTGGTCAGAACCTGGTCACGTGGTCACAGCTTGCTGCAAGGGACGCTGAGAAAAAGTAGCATGTGTACCACTGGGGAGAGAAGAGCGCCAGAGCCAGGGCAGCGGGCCACCAGCAAGCATTTAGGCTTCCTACTTTCATCGTATAAAAATCCTTAGAGATTCATCTTTGCATATTTTTCTGACTAATTCCTAGGGATAAATGCCTATAAACAGAATTTGCAACCAAAAGTTATGCACTTGCATCGGCCAGTTGCCAAATTGCCCTCTAGGAAGGTTGTACCAATGAACTCACCCAAGAGGTGGGGTTCTAGTTCATGAAATGTTTCTCCACCCCACATTTCCTTTTAATCCACACCCTTTGGCCTTTATTAGGCTTATGCATCTCTTCAGAATCCTTGCTTAAGAATCCTTGCTCATAATCTTGGGATTTAGTACATGTGTTTCATTCAGATTATTTTAACTATCAGATTTATCTGACTATGTGTGAGTCCAGCGCAGCCTTAGGGAAAGAGATATATCTTTCAGTGGTGAAGAGAATAAAAATTAATAGTCCTCAGAGACTTTGAAACTGAAGTGGGCAGGGAAGGGTGGAAAGAAGATTAAGAGCGTGGAGGGATCTTCACAGAGCATGTAGTGCTGAGCACAGCAGATCACGCACCCGGGGGCACCCAGAGAGCAGCCCTTTCTGAGTGAGCACTGCACAGAGCTGCAGAAAGATAATCCCAGGCAGGGGTAACAGCAGATGCGAAGGCCCTGCAGCAGGCACTGGCTTGGCCTGCTGGAGGAGCAGAAAAGAAGCCAGTGTGTCTGGAGTAGAGGGGACCAACTTGTCCAGGTTTTCTTGAACTTTCCTGGTTTTAACACTAGAAATCCTGTGTCCCAGGAAAACTTCTGAGTTTCAGCCAAGCTGGGATGATTTGCCTGGAACTGGCTGTGTTTTAAAAGTGAAAGGTCTGTGTCCCATGTCCCATGAACTCCCTCAGTTCTGAGCAAGATGAGGCAGTGGGTCACCCTATGCTGGAGAAATGTGCACAAGGGTGGGCAGAGCCAGCGACTCTCTCCCAGGTCCTCTCTCTCTAAGGCCTTAGGAGTGACCAATCTGAGCACTGACATCCAGCATGAAGACTACATTTCCCAGCATCCCTTGCAGCAAGCCATGGTCATGTGACCTGGCTGTGGTCAATGGGGAGGTGAGGCCCTTGCACAGTGGCTACCTTCAGAGGAAGGAAACTTTGTGCCCTTTTGTTACCTTCCCCACCTCCCTTCTCGCTGGCAGGAGACCAGATGGACCCTGGGAGGGAAGCCACACTCTGAGGAAGTCAGACCAACAGAATGGAAGGAAGCTGAGACCCTGAAAACTGCACAGAGAATAATCACCCTACTGGCTTGGACTTTCATGTGAAAGGAATGAACCTCCGTCTTAATTAAGCCTCTGAGATTCAGGGTCCTTGTCACATTCACTGAGGCCGTAACCTAATTGGTAGAAGGAACAGGAAGGGGAAGGGAGACGGAGTTGGAGACGCAGGCAGAGGTCAGATCACATTGGGCCTGTAGGCCAAAGCAGGAAGAAACAGGCAACACAGGACTCAAGGACCGCACATGCTCCCAGGTAAAGGGAGTTTGCTGTGAGTACCACTCCCTGTCTGCTGGAGAAAATGAATTTTACCCACATCCCTTAGGACTTTGCAAGATGCACATCACAGTCACAGGTACTTGTCTCCTAAGAGTCCTTTCAGGGGAGCTGCCCCCAAAGTGAGACTGTGAAGGAGCAGGAGAAAACCCTTGTGTGCATCCCCTCTGAGCGCTGGGAGCTGTTGTCATAGTGGCTGCTGTTCCTCATCCTGACTGACACACAGACCCCACTGTAGCCCTCGCTCCTGGAAACGCCATATAAGTTGGGTGAGGCATGACCCAGAAAAGCTCCCAAGCTGGCTTCCCTCCTAGACCAGGGCCACTGAGCAGGCTCACATTATCTAAGATCAGCTGGACACCTGTACACCTGCCATGGCCTGGAGCAGGTGCCAGGCACTGTGGATGATGAAGGTGAGAACAGCATCATCCCTGCCCTCCTACAGGTGACTGGCCAGACTGTGGGATTCCTCCACAACCACCTTCGCACACACAGCTCACTCATGCTGAGCAGGAAGCGGAGCTTGGGATTGCCTGACCCACTCCCCCTCACCCAGGAGCAGCTTATATAAAAGCGCCTATAGTTCACACAGGGCTGATGGTTCCAGCTTCCAAGACACCCCAAGGCCTCCTTGGCTACTTGATAATCAGACCAGGTATGTTCAAAGACGCATGACTCTCTCTTTTCACTTAATTGAAAACACCACATCAGCAAAGAGAGCATCCATGCCCAGTGGACTTTTCTTCCCCCAACAGTGACCATTAACCTTTAAAAATGATGCTTTATGAGTCATTTCCCAAACCTCCTTCTTCATGTCGAGGTGTACTGAGGCTCATACATAGGCCAGACTTGGGAGGGGACAAACCCCAGAAATGCCACCAATGAGAGGCCCAGGCAGAGCAGGTCTCGGGGCTGCCCAGCCATGCGTGCACCAAACGTGGATGTGTCAGTGGCCACGCCAGGAGTTAAGCCCTCAGCCATGGGCCTCTGGGTGGCCAAGGCCAAGTCTTGTTCAAGAGGTGAGTTCAGCTGAGCCAACCATGGCAGAAATACATGAGGGAGACCCCATGGC